>PVKN010028984.1:0-13112 GCA_004027915.1 Capromys pilorides
CTCTCTCTCTCTCTCTCTCTCTCTCTCTCTCTCTCTCTCAGGGTCTCACTAAGCAGCCCAGGCTGGCCTCCAACTCACAGTGATCCTCCTGCCTCGGTCTCCTGAGTTCTGGGATTGTAGGAATGCATCACCATATCTCTGATCTCCATCTTTTTTTGCTTGTTTGTTTGTTTTGTTTTGTTTTACTTTCAGACAGTCTTGCTGAATAGCCCAGCTTGGACTAGGACTCTTGATCCTCCTGCCTCAGCCTCCCGTGCTAGAATTCCAGGCCTGCACCACCACACTTCCTTCAGATGCCACTCCTTTGGACGTAGCCTTGTCTAAAACCACATGTAGGCTCTACTAAGAGTGATTGATTTAGCCCTTGTTGCTCTTGACCCGAGAAGAAAACACAACTCGGGTAGCTTAGAAAGCAGTGGTGAGCAGGACTAAGCAAGCTCCTGTTGAAGCAAGGCTGTGCTCCCCACAAGCCCCAGCCCTGGGATTCTTAGACAGTCCTGGGGTGAGTTAGTTTTCCATGAGTGGAACAAATGCCCGAGATAAACCAACTTACCAAGAGGAAAGGTATGTGGATTTTTGCTCGTGATTCTGGAGACCGCAGACGGCAGCCGCATTTCCTTCAGCAGCAAGACATGGAGGGAGGAGGAAGGGAGCAACACCTTACTCGGCTAATGGCCAGGACACAGAGAGGAGCCAGGGTTGCGCATGCCCAGTGACCTGAAGGCCTCCCAGTGGCCTTCTCAGAAAAGATCTGTCACCTCCTGATGGTGCCAATCTGGGAACTGAGCCTTTTTAAAAAGTCACTTATTTATTTATCTATTTACTTATTTATTTATTTATTTTAGTGCAGGGTCTCTCTGCAGCGTGGATCATAATGATCCTCCTGTCTCAGCCTCCCTAGCGCTGGGATTGCAGGCATGTGCCACCATGCCCCATTTTGGTGGCTGGCACGGAATGCTCAGGGTTCTGGAGTCAGCATGGCCTGTGGTACAGGGAATTGAACCCCGATCCTTGCACTTACCAGGCAGGCTCTTAGACTGCTGAGCTATCTCCCCAGACCAAACCAAGCCTTTAACACACAGGCCTTGGAAGGACACGTAAGGTCCGAGCTACAGCGAATGGAGTTGGCCTACGTCTATCTCTATGTCTGTCCTCCTTGTCTTTTTAACTTCAGTGTGGCTGCAGCTTGCTCAGCAGGGGCAGGAGGTGGAGCTCCGGGACAGAGGCAGGGCCTGAACCTGTTGTGATTGGTGCCTTTGTGGAGTTGTAGTCGGGGCAGGAATTCCTGTTGGGTTCCCTGGGCCTTGTGATCCCCTTGGTCCCCTTTGCTTTTGTCCACCTGCAGGGTGGACATGCTCAGGCTGGCTTTAGGCATCCTTGGGGTGGGGTGGCACTGTGCCCGAGACAGTTGTGGCATACCCCCAACACTTGCCACTAGAAGAGGCAGCTACGGCCCACGTGAGCTGCTTTCCCTGGAATGTTTCCTCTTCTCTATTACTCTTCAGTCCTGGGCTTCGTGGCTCCTCCCTCAAAAGATGCGTCGGAATCCCAGCCCCGATGTGGAAAAAGTCTTTGCAGTTGTCACCAAGTTAAGGAGCTGTAGGTGAGCTCATCCTGGGTTGAGGTAGGTGCTACACCCGGGGCTGGTGTCCTCAGAGGAGAATGGAGAGGGAGGTTTGAGACACACGGAGGGAAGAGATGTGCAGGGGGAGGCAGGGACAGGAGGGATCCTTCTGCCACCACCAAGGCTTCCGGCTGGTGTCCAGGAGGAGGCCTGGCACGGGCTTTCCATCAGAGCTTGGAAGGAACCTTTGCTGCCAACCTAGGTTTTGGTCTTCAGTCCTCTAGCATCACAAGATGATAACTTCCTCTAGTTCTAAGCCACCTTGGTTTGTGATTATTCACTATGGTAACACTAGAAAATTAAGACACCTGTTACAAGTCTAAAATTTTGGTAAGCATGACCTAGCTGTGTCTTGTTTCTGTCATTCAGTCAAATAATTCTGGAGCAGGGGGAGTTGTTTGTTTATTTGTTTTTTTTTGTCTTTTTAAGACGGGGTTTCATTCTGCAGTTCAGTCTGGTCCTGAACTTGCATGATCCTCCTGCCTCAGCCTCCTAAGTGCTAGAAGTTCAGGAATGTGCTGCCACGCCTAGCAACGATTCTGTTTTTTAATAACTTGTGTTCTGGGACTTCTACTTGATCTACATTGCTCCTGATTGCCCCTTTCCTTGGGCCACTGCCGACTTCCCGTGAGTGGATCTCCACCTGCCAGCCATCCCTGCCCTGGCAGGGTGGCCGACGGCCTGTGCATGGGGCAGCGGGCCCAGCTTTCTCACTATACAGGGTGGGCTGCTCACCACTGAGGTGGACGAGTGCAGAGCTGACCAAGTCCTGGAGGGCGGGCGGGAGCCGTCTGCTCCTACTTTGTCTCCAGTTTGCTGCTTATGTCCTGAAGACAGACTTTCCCCCTTAATGACTTTTCAGCTTGCCATAATTGCTCAGTCTCCCACTGTTAGACAGATAGAGGCCAGGACTGAGGCTACTCAGATTCCTGGGGGGAGGGATGATAATGGTGGTTATTCAGGGGCATCCTCTGGCCCTGGTGAGACACACCAGTGAGGAGAGATTTACCTGGATGTGGGACCCACCTGCACATGGGCGAGGCCTGTCTGCTCCCAGGTGTTTCTTTGGTGTGAAACACAATAGGTCTGCCAAAGCGGGTGCTAAAGGCTGTGTTGCTAAGGAGCAGGAGGCCAAGGGACCGCTCTGCAGGCAAGCAGGTGGCCTTGTCAGCTGGCGGCTCTCCACGGCCTCCATGTCTAACGGTGGGACTGGACTTTGTTGGTCAGAAGTGGGGTGCGGAGGACTCTCTTACATACCAGAAGGGAACAGATGAACCGGCAGACAGAAAGCGCCTATAGGCTTAGGCCAACATGTGCCGGAAGTCACAGCAGCAGCAGCAGCAGCAGCAGCAGCAGCAGCAGCAGCAGCAGCAGCAGCAGGAATTTAACATCTCCTATGTGCAGGGCAGGGTCCTGAGGCCAGGACTCAGCCAGTAGACCGTCAGATGGCAGGGGACCCCCTCTGCCTTCCTAGAGCTGAGCTGTCCTGAAGGTTGGTCCTCAGTCCCTTTCTGTTTCTAAACAGAAGGAAGGCAGAGGGGGTCCAGCCCGGGCAGAGGTGGGCGGGTATGATGGAAAACGAGGTGAGGGTGAGCGTGCTGCATCTGATCCACGTCTCTTTGGGCTCACTTCCTTCCCTTCTGGCTCCTACTGCATCTCTGGAACCTGCCCTGTCTACCTGGTAAAACCAGAACCAGCCCCACAGCTGGAGACCACAGAGAACCAGGGTACACACTAGGGCCTTCGGGCCCCATGACAGTAGGGAAGATCCTAACAGGAGGGTGAACACAAATCTGCCCCCTCTCAAGATATACCTGATGGATGCTTGCAAGCGAGTGCATCTAGTTTGACATTTTAGATAAAAATTTGAAATGTGAGGGGTTTTCTCATCAACAGAGAAGTGATGTATGCTGATAGTAAAAATACAATATAACGAAGCAGCTCCAAGGGCCTAGAGTCTTGGGCCCTAGACCTGCCTGTCTAAGCAGATCCATCTCTAGATGCCTACCGCTCTGTCTCATTTGTCTTTGCCCTGAATGTTCCTGGGCTGGCAGCAGCAAAGACACCCTGCATGATCAACGGTATTGAATGCTGAGTGGGAGGCCAGTGGCCGCAGGCCCAGGAAGTAACCCTTCTGCAGTTTCCCTGCTGGCTGCAGAGCTTGCAGCCCTGTGGTTGATGCCTAGCATGGTTCTATCCACCTCAGGACCCCTAAGAAGAGGGGAAGAACCCCTCCATTTTGGTGGGCGTTGGGCAGCAGCAGGCTCATCCTCCTGTGGGGGATGTGAAGGTGACACTTCAGCCCGAGTCCCTCAAGGTCAGCCATATGCACAGGGCCCTCCTCTCATCCCACTCACACACCCCAGAAGGACACTTTGAGCATCCCCTCAGCCAGGGGCGCCAGAATCCTATCACAGCCACAGCTTCTGTGCTGCAAATGAACTTGAGGCCTCAATAGTTAGGCCTTTCACCTAGGGTGATATTTAAGAAGCAGCAGGTTGTAACTTGAATCTGCCTGTGACCATCCATGAGTCCCCTATCACTAGTGACAGCCCAAAGAGAGCATCATCCATCCTGCCTGTCACGTGGATCCCACGCTGTGTGGCTTCCCCCTTTGCCCCTGGCCTAAGCACACCCCCTGCAGACCCTTTAGAGGACGCCTCGAGCAGGACGTCCCTGCAGCCGGTGCTCCAGGAAGGGCCAGTGTCCGGGGGCACCAAGAGTTAGGCACAGACTGGTTTCCACTTACCGGGCAGCCCCAAGTGGGTATGAATGAGTCCTCCACACCCCACTTCTGACCAACGAAGTCCAGTCCCACAGTTGGCTGCCTTCTTTGTGGCCCAGTCACTCCTGTCTGCTCCATGCCACCCTGCCCTTCACTACAGACGCTTGCCACTGGCTTGAAATCCAACTAGATGATCCAGGTTGGCCCCTGAACTGGATTACGCCCAAAGAAACCTTCTGAATAATGTCCCATTCACAGGTTCTGCAAGGTGAACACAGCTATGGGAGTGGGGCTCAACCAGCCACACGGGTAGAGTCGAGGGAGAGGGGTACACCTCGGCGGGGGCTCTGAGCTGTCCTCTACTGCCTACTCACTAAAATGTGCCCCTCTTGTCCTTTCCCTTTCTTACGACCCCGGAAACAATGCAGACTGTTCTCCGCCAAGGCCCTGCGCCTTGTTCTCCATTCATGCCGCTTTCCCCAGCTCCCAGACTGCCAGAAAAGCAGCCCCTACCCGTGCCCCACCCCTATGGGGTCCCCCTTCTCTCTGCCCCCATGGACTGAGCCTGCCTCCCTAAGGTCTCCTTGGCCCCTGCACCGCCAGGGTGGCCTCTGCTTGCGGGTCTCTGCTTCCTCCTCCTGTCCTGCACATTTTGGAGCAGGGCCACCTCTCCCCTCCGCCTTAGGGCAGCGCCCCCATCTGGAGCACAGGGGAACCGCAGGCGGACCCGCGGCGGGGAGCAGAGGGCTCAGGTCTTCCTGGGCTGTGGAGGGCTCCCTCCTCTGGGCGCCTGCTCAGCAGCAGCACGTGGGCCCCCAGGCCTGTGGTAGGACTGACTGCAGCCTTGGCTGTAGCTACCCTGGGTGGAGGAGGTTTTGTCTGCTTCTCCTACCCAGGACTCAGGTGCCACTATCATGTGCCTGTGTGACTGGGCCTCCTTCTCTTTTACTCCGTGCGTTGAGGCTAAGATTCAGGGAGAGGAGGTCTGCACACCCTGCGGCGACTGTCAAGCTTGGCGGCACACCCCGGCGGTGGCCAGCCCTGGCTAGCTTGACACCCTGCCTCCTGTAGCCTGGTTGGAACCGTTATACATTTCTGCTGGGAATTTCTATGTGGATTAAATAAATTAAGGGCGGTTTCTCCTGAATTATTTACTAGCTGTCAGGAGACCACACGATGTGGCGGTGTCCAGTTGCCCAACGGCTCCGGCTGTTGTGCTCTGAGGAACGTGGCGTGGGGAGTGAGGCGGCCTGGCCCAGGGCTTGGAGACACTGCCCTCCAGGAAGCCATGGGCTGCTGGAAAGGCTGCTCACAGGCCAGGAGAAAGCTTTCGCAAATTCCTCCCACAGAGAAACGGGCTTGCCTGCCTCTCTTTTTTTCCCTCCGAGAGAAGAAAGCTGCATTCCCTGGACTCAGTTTCTGTGCCAGCCCTGTTCTGGGCTGTGGCCTGTCTGACCTGACTGTGGCAGGGCTGGGGTATGCACGGAGGACCTGGATATTCTGAGGATGTTTGTTGAGCCTCTTGTGCTATAGATAAGAGAGTCACCACTAACCAATCCGCTCACATTCAGCCCAGTGTGGGGGCGGGAAGGGCCCAGGTGCAAATCTTCAGGATGAACTTCAGTCTCCGCTGGCTCTCCAGGTGCATCTGGAGGCCCCTCAACATGTAGGTGGCTTTTGATCTGTCTCCTCCCATACTTCACTCTTGTGCTACTGTGACTTGGACAAAGCCCTTAGATCTGGACTCTCAATCCCCTAACCACCAGCCACTCCACACCCGGTTGTTTCTCTTGGCACGGTGGCTTCCACCTTCCCGGCTGGCTTTCCCATCCCATCAGGTCAACTTCCAAGCCGCTTCTGAGCTTCAAGCCACACCTAGCTGAGCAGACGCCCAACCGCTCTGCTCCTAGGATGCTGGTGCTCACCCATGCTGAGGTGGACCGCAGTTATGTTATTACTTCTTCCTTAAAAAAAAAAAAAATGACTTTCAGGGTGATAAATACTAGTTTGTGTTCCATAGAGAGAGGACAAGTAAGTGGGTCACATCAGGGGCGTGGAGTTGATCTTTAAGGTGAGCAGGGTGGCATAGGGGAATTGCTCCAGGCCAGAGGAGGGGCAAACATACCCACATTTCCCCAACCTCCGTTTTGACACTTGGGTTGGAATTTAATGAAATACTGTACTGAAGAGTCTGTTTTGTGGATGGATTCTTTTCATGCATTTATTATTCAAACAAAAATGATCCTTCAAGACAGACATGGTGACTCATGCCTGTAATTCCAGCACTTGGGAGGCAGAGGCAGGAGGGTTGCCACAAGTTCAAGGCCAGTCTGGTCTACATAGTTCAAGGTCAGTCTGAACTACATAGGAAGACTCTGTCTCAAAAAACCAAATAGGAATAAGAATATAATAAAATTAGAGATCCTCCATCTCCTACCCTGCTGCCCGTGGTACTAGGGGTTGAACTCAGGGAGCACTGAGTGACGTCTCCAATTCTTTTAATTTTCTTTTGAGCTAGGGTCTCGCTAAATTGTCCAGCTGGCCTCAAACTTGTAATCTTCTTGCCTCAGCTTCCTCAGTGGCTAGGATTATAGATGTGTGCCACCATGCTCCCAAGGCTCAGTGGTGGCCAAGTGCTTGCCTAGCATGCTTAAGACTCTGGGTTCTATTTCCAGCAACAAACCACAGCAACAATAAACAACATAAAAAGAATCAAAAATAATACCCTACAACAAGCAGGATATATGCTGTCTGACTGCCCGGCTTCAAAACCTGATAGCAAATGCTCTTTCTCCTCTCCCTTTCTTCTGCCCCAGACTGAATAGATTCCTCTGACTTTAATTTGGAAGGTTGAACAATTAAAACAGCCACAATACAATGATAAAAGCTGAAGATTTTAAAAAATCTGTTATTTTTATTTTGTAAAAACCTTTTATTTTATTTTATTTATTTGGTACAGGGTCTTGCTACACACCTTGGACTCGTAGTGATCCTCCTGTCTCAGTCTCCCCATTGTTGGGATTATAGGAGTACACCACTGTGCCTGATTTTGGTAGCCAGCATGGCACACCCAGGCTGGTGCTGGCATGGCATGTGGTACCAGGAATAGAACTTGGGTCCTTGTACTTACCAGGCAGTTGTTTAGACCACCAAGCTATCTCCCCCGCCCAAAACCTGACGTTTTGATGCTGAAATATGTGCTTGGATGTTTCTAGATGTGCCTGCCTATCTATCTATGTATCTATGTATGTATCTATCTATCTATTGTGGTCATCTCAACCCCTGGGAGTGGGGCTGGCATGACATGGTGCCGGGGATTGAACTGCGGTCTCCTGCACTTGCCTAAGCTTGCCCAAGCAGGTGTTTTAGGCCGCTGAGCTATCTTGCCAACCCTGTGCATCTTATCTGTGACCATATGTATAAGAATGGATGTGAGACAAACTTGTCCGTACATCATGTGTCTATGTCGGTACAGTAGTTAGCTACCGCTGTGTAACAGCAAATGATCCTGAAATTGGAGCCTTAAAACAACAATTTCTGTGGGTCCAGAATGTGGGCACAGGGCCAGTGAGATATTTCAGTGGCATAAGCACCTGCTTGGCAAGCGCAAGGTCCTGAGTTCAATCCCTGATACAAAAGAAAAAAAAATATGGGCACAGCTCAGCTGTGTGCCTCTGCCTCAAGGTCTCACATGCAGCTGGTCAAGTCCCAGGCTATCCTCTGGGCCTACGGCTCATCAGATGGGGGCAGTCTGCTTCTGAGCTCATGTATATGGTCTGGTTGCTGGTCAGAGACCTGCCATGTAAGCCTCCTCTCAGAGGAGGTCAGGAAGTGATAGGCTGCTTCCCTCGAGTTAGTAAGAGAGCCACCGTGGAGCATGCAAGATGAAGCTGCAGGGGTTTTTAGTAACTCAGTCTGAAAGCGGTACCTTTATTCTCTTTTTTAGAAGCAACTCTTGGTCCAGCCCACACGAGAGAAGGCTCTTCCACAAGGGCTTGGGCACCAGGAGGTGGGAGCCTATGGGGAAGAACCCACAAGGTGCCCCTGCCATGGCTTCTCTATGAGAACATAAACGCAATGGGGTGTGTGAAATTTTGCTTTTGTATGAAGCTGCGAACACCTGCAGCTTTATAGATCAGGTTAGATCTTCCCGGCTATCTATAAGGGGGAGGCTCTGCATAATGGTCCATTAATTTATTGGACTTGTGCATTTTGCAAACAACTTGCTTCTGTCTCTGATAGAGCATCCTGTTGAAATCCACAAATTACAGACACGTGTCCCAGCAGGCAGCAGCCTATATATGAAAACACCAGCCATAAAATGTCAGCATGAAAAGGTGCTTTGCCAACTGGTGTAGCTTTGCAGATGAGGTCTCTCTCTGAAAGATGAGTAGGACTTTATACCCCTCAGGCTGCAGGGCTGGATCTGCATTAGCTACACTCATGTGCTTGCCCTGGAGACACCAGGCCAGTGGACAGCGGGCTCCCTCTGTGTCCACAGCAGGTAAAAATGATCCAGTGAGCCCCAGGTCTGACCAAATCAACAACCCCGCTGAGCAGGCTGGGGCTCAGCACACAGGGTGGGGCCGGAGTATCAGGTATCAGGATCCTTTCCTGAGCAAGAGCTTGTTTTATAGCTACCAAGTCTTGGGGATGTCCAGGGCCTGCTTGGGGTGTGTTGTCCTATTCCGTGGAATGGAAGGAACACCCTGAGAGTGGCTATTTGGGGTCAGTACCATCAGCTGGACATCGCTTCTGCTCCTTTCTTCCATCTCCCACAGTCTTCCTCCCTTTGTGGGAGCCCTGATCCTGTGGGGAGCCCTTGGCTCCTCTAGGAGTGGGACGCAGTGGCATGTGCGCAGCTCTGGGAGTGGACAGCACTTGATCTGACCCCACGGCTCCCCTGTTTCCTGCTCTGTAGATGGGGATCATGCCGTCTACTTCGAGATTGTGTGGGGATGCAATGTCTCCTACAAAGAGCTCGGCAGGACGACAGACAGACGTCTCGTGGTTACATAGAGTATTGGGTCTCTCCTCCCTCCTCCCCAGCAGGAAACCAAACCTAAGTGAGTTTTCTTCTAATTTCTTCTGCAGACTTTGCACATTGAGGCGCATTCTCTTTGGAGTGGGAGTGAGACAGGGGAAAGGGTGTGTGTGTGTTCGTGGGGCCAAGACTGAGGCGCAATGACAAGGGATTAAAAGGACAGGTGCTGCTCTGCTCACATTGCATTCCGAGCTGGTCTCTTCAAACGACGACAACCCTAATGGCACTATCGACTGGCCCCTTTGATCCAGCCTCACTCACTCTGTTGCTTTATGGCCCAACAACTTGTGTGTGTGTGTGTGTGTGTGTGTGTGTGTGTGTGTGTGGGGAGAGAGAGAGAGAGAGAGAGAGAGAGAGAGAGAGAGAGCGAGCCTTGGAAAGTGCCATAAACTGAATGTTTGTGTTCCCCAAAAGCCTATGGGAATCCCCAACTCCCAAGATGATGCTATTTGGAGATGCACCCTGGGGCATACCTGAGGTAAGATAAGGTCACAAAGGGGATGGGGCATTGGTGCTCTTACAGGAAGAGGGCTTGCAGCCTCTGTTCTGCCACATGGGGTGGCCCTCTGGGACCCAAGAGGAGCAGACTTGCCAAGAACCCAACTGCCACACCTTGGTCTTGGACTTCCGGCTTTCCACAGCTGTGAGAACTAAATGTCTGGGTAGAAGAGGATGCCCCCTCCTGAGCGAGAAGTTCCCTGCTACACGGTAGAGGGGGCAGCAGCGGATAGCACCAGACTGGGTGGTGGCCCCTGCGGTTTCACAATGGAGAGAAGCTGTGGGCAGCTCTGCACTTGCGGTGCTTAGTACCACACTGAGCAACCTACCTACCTTTCTTTCTTTCTTTCTTTCTTTCTTTCTTTCTTTCTTTCTTTCTTTCTTTCTTTCTGCAGGGTCTCACTATGCAGCTTGGACTCACAGTGATCCTCCTGCTTTCAGCCTCCCCAGCACTGGGATCACAGGCGTGCCCCATCACGCCCGGACTTAGTCACTGGCTCAGTGCATGGCCAGTGGTTGGCATGGCATGTGGTGCCAGGGATTGAGCCTCGGTCCTTGCGCATGCCTAAGCAGGCACTCAGTCCCGTGAGCTCTCTCGCCCGCCCTAACCTTGATTGTTTGACTTGAGTTTGTGTGGTCTGAGGAATGATGCTTATTTGCCTCCATCGCCTGTCATTAAGCAGGGTGGAGAAGAAAAATGAAAAAGAAAAGCGATTTACTCCCATTGTATCTACAAAGTACACGTTTTCTTGACCTTCTGAGTGTCTGCAAGCATTGAAAGATACTTCTGAAATGGCCTGATGGCCTGGCCTGAGTTCCGGCGAGGTGCTTGTGTGTGCCTGGCCAGAGGAGAGCTGGGGTGGGGTGGGGTGGGGGCTCCTCCCCGATCGACGGATATTTTCCCCAATTTGAAGTTTGCTCCTCTGGATCGGTTCTATCCCCCCACTCCCATTGGTTCTGATTTTGCTGCTGGCTGCTGTCCCTGGGCCAGGTCGCAGGCCAGCCTCACGCCGCTCACTTAGTGCCAGAGCCTGCACAGTCCTGACTGTCCCAAGAGGACCCAGGCGCGGGGCACCCTTCCTAGCACTAATCACAGGGAGCAAAAGGGGATACGTGTTGGTGGGGTCTCTGCCTGCCTGAGACAGGGGCTGGGGCTTCACGGAAACCAGCAGTTCCCAAAGTGGGGTGCCCTTGAGGCTCAAGTTTTTATTTCTAGGCTGTAATTGTTACAACAAAGACAAAAGTCCAAATGCAGAATGAGATATGAGAAGCCAGTGGGTTTCTGTGAAGTTAGAATTTATTTGAGATGCACACTAGTGTAACCAACCAATAGGTTGGTTTTCTCAGTAAAATATTGTTACTCAGCCTGCCCCAGGGGTGGGGCTGGTGCAGCATGTGGTGCCGGGATCGAACAGTGGTCCCTGTGGTTGCTTAAGCTTGCCTAAGCAGGCGCTTTAGACTGCTGAGCTATCTTGCCAGCCCAACATATTGTTTTAGAAAATAGGTTTTTTTTCCTTATAAAAACTGATTTATGAGGGCCAGGGAGATAGCTCTGTGGTGCAAGTGCCTGCCTGGCAAGTGCAAGGTCATGAGTTTGAACCCTGGTCCCGCAAAAACAAAAAACAAAAAACTGATTTATGTTAGTCTGTAGTGGTTTCATGAGGTATTTCTAAGTGAGTTAATCAATAAAATGTCAGCTTCTTGTTTTATTTATTTATTGGTGGTACCAGGAGGCAAACACAGTGTGCTCCTACTCTGAGCTACACCACCAGCCTGCTACATTCCCTATTTTGAGGCAGGGTCTTACTAAGTTGCTCACACTCGTGAGCTTCCTGTCTCAGCCTCCTGGGTAGCGGGGGTGACTGGTGGGTGCCACTACAACAGGCAGATTTCATTTCTAACAGTCAACAGTGAGGAGTAAAATGCATATGAAAGAAAGCCCTGGGGACTCTTTGATATTTTATAAGAGAGTAAAAGCTTTGAAGATACCAAAAGTCAGAGAACTAGTGATGGAGTGAGGCCACCTGGGCCTCCGGCCCGCTTCTGGAGGCGGGAACACCCCATCTCGTAGGTGGGGACACTGAGCTCCTGAGAAACGATCGACCTGTGGTTATGTCACGTGGTAGACCGAGGATTGTAAAAAAAAATACTTATTTTTTAAAAAGATAATCATTAAAAAAGTAAAAATAAAAAAGATGATCATAATACATACTAGTTTTTTTGTTTGTTTTGTTTTTAAAGGAAAACGAAAGAAAAGTTCACCCACCCCTCCATCTGCTGTTCAGTACTTTGGAATATGTGTTCTGTCCTCATACTTCTTTGATGCCATTTGAATCATCCTAGCTTTTTAACCTAGGTCAACATCCGAACCCAGAGCTAGGACACAGAGACAGTCCAAGCTCCTGACTCCCTAGAATGGTAGGAGGCAGGCAGCTCCTGTGGGCAGGGGCTTCTGACTTTATCTGCTCTCAGGCTGACAGCGTCTCCGTCTAGGACCGTGCGTCATGGGCTGATTTTTGACCCCTACCTTCTCAAGATTCATGTCCAAGTCCTGACCCCTGGACTTCTGAATGCAATGAGGACCTTCACAGAGGTGATCAGTCACAATGAGGCTGCCAAAGAGAGATCTGACCTGCCTGCCTGCTGTCCTTGGAAAAGTGACACAGCTGGGGGGATGCCATGTGCCTGTGCCCACATGTTTACACCCAGAGGGAACACAGCTCAGTACTCTGAGGCACCACCAAAACATAAAAAGGAAACATGGACGCCTGAGGAGATGTGGCTTTTGTTACATCTGCTCTAGCGATGTGGGAATGGGCTGACGGAGGCTGGGATCTGGCGGGTCCTAGACTCTCTTTCTCTCCTTTTTTCTTTTTGGTGTGGTACTGGGGATGGAACCCAGGGCCTTTGCACCCTTCATCTCCAGGCTTTTTTCATTTTGCTTCTGATCTCACTGTGTACGGGAAGCTCCGTGTGACATCCTTGCCCCTGTTCCGTATGTGACGGATGGGAGCCAGTTCCTTTCCATTTCCCCGACATGTGTCCACCTGGACCACTTCTTTTCCTTTCCAAGGAGATGGAGATCTACTGTAATGTGGCTGAAGGCCCTGCACAGGTTCCACAGGGCCCTTCACAGTATCTGTGTCCCTTCAGAATGACACTGGCACTTTCTGGAGAGTCCGATAACAAATAACAGTTCTTCTTCCCCTTCCCCTTCCCCC
>PVKN010028985.1:0-13107 GCA_004027915.1 Capromys pilorides
CATCAGCTTGCTTTGGGTAACTAAAACTGTACATTCTTCCTCAAATAGCAATTTGTCCTATTTGTTGTAATTGTAATTACTGTTTTCACTGGAATCACAGTTATCTCTAGGAGGAAGCATGCAGAAAAGCAACCAATAGCATAGACAGCTAAAAAATATATTGAGGAAAATGCATGGGTAGGGTTGTGTGAACAAATCTTCTCTACCACGTGGTTTAAACCCATTTCCATATTTTTAATTAACACTTAGCTCCAAAAAAACTTTCTGGAGGCCATTTAAATCACAAATTGAGGAAAAAGCAAATTTGCTTTATCAGAAAATTGACTACGAACTATTTTGGTAGCTTTTATTATTTTTACATAATGATTAAAATTAAATATAGTGTGATTACTCAGGACCGAAGACGACAGTGAAATAATGTTCATGACTGATACAATTTTAAAGTCAAACCTGGCTGAATAAGATATTAGTTCTGTTGTGGACAAGTTTCATTGTCCAACCTGCAGCTCTTAATGCCCAATTGGATCCCTCTGTTTCAGAGAAGGGATTGTACAGCTGTACCAACCCTCTTTGATACCAGAGACCTGCTGGCTTTGTCTCAATATCTGTTCTATGAGGACGGTGGGGTTACTTCTGTACTGTGGATTGTAGGCACTTACTTTGATGGTTTGACTCATTCATTTCTTTGAGTGAGAGAGAGCATACATTGTAGTTGTAATTACTGTTTATGGCATAAATATTATTTTAAAGCTCTAGCACCACAAGTACTATTCACCTGCCATATCAAAACACCATCATGGTCACTTAGCAGAAGGTAACTGGAGCTCTCTAAGGGGCCTACTGACTCTTGTCCCATGATAAAAGCTCCTGTTTCTCATCTAGAAATAGGAGATAAAAATGGCTAGCCACCCTGTGGCTTTTTATGGGATTAGATCAATATATAAAAA
Source organism: Capromys pilorides (assembly GCA_004027915.1). Taxonomy (NCBI): domain Eukaryota; kingdom Metazoa; phylum Chordata; class Mammalia; order Rodentia; family Capromyidae; genus Capromys; species Capromys pilorides. The sequence goes on from PVKN010028985.1 coordinate 948, forward strand.
GCACTTACAAGCCTGGCATGGTGGTGCTTGCCTGCAATCCTAGCACTCTGAAGTCTGAGGCAGGAGGCTCTCGTGAGTACAAGGCCAGCCTGAGCTACCTAGTGAATGAGCTCAAGGCCGTCCTACATTACATAGTTAGACCCTATGTCAAACAGCAGCAGCAGCAGCAGCGGCAGCAGCAACAACAACAACAACAACAACACACACAGTATCTGGCATGTGCAACAAGCTTCTATGTGTGAGGCTGGGATGTTTCTTCAGTGGGGGTGAGACCTCTTCATCCCCTTTATGTCTTAAACAATGCTGAACCAGCTAATAGCGTTCATCTTTTTTATTCTCCAGATCCAGTGACTTGCAGGGAGCTGATGTCACTACTCCCCCCTTTGTTATATTGTCCCTTGATGTACAAGGTACACAATTTGAGGTTTTCCTTCCCCAACTTTTCCTCTCACCACTAAAACCTTCAGACCTCAGGCTGCTCATCATCTCTGCATCTGGAGTTCTTCATATTCTTTTTCAGTTTGTGATTAGTGTCTTCAGAAGGGAATCCATGCTAGATGGGAGTTATGCAAAGTGAATATGGCGGCAGGGAGACAAATTTCAGGGTAAGAGTAGCCTGCTCCCTGATGAGGAAATTATTCAGGCCAGGAAAACCCTTGAAGGGTCGTTCTGGTTTTCACACTTGTATGAACACAGCCTTGGTATGAGGGGTTGCTAATGAAGCCGGTGACGCTAGCCCAGCATGTTAATTTACTTGATTCTGGGAGCTTCCCGGTACTGTATTATAAATGAATTCTTTATACTGGGCAACCTATATTTAGAAAAGAAAATCAGAAGATAGCACCTCCTGTAATACAGTGCCTTGACACATTCTAACATCAACTCACTCTAGCACTGATAACATTTAAGCAATCAAAACCAAACAAGGACAATAAGCTACTGTTTTTAAAATTCTCTTCCTAGACCTAAGACACCAGAGCTACAAACATTCAAATAATAAAAGTGCATTGCAAAACTGAGTATAGAATTAATTGGGTTAATCTAATTATACAATCTGTAATTAAGCCTTAACATATTTCAGATTGCTGGTATCACTGGCATCAGCCATCTGATTATCATCACTGCCCCGGGAGGAGATGAAACCTTTACCTTGGAAAGACCTGGTGTTCAAGGCACTTTTTGCAAAAGACAGACTATCAAAATGTTATGAGAAGACATGCTTTATCTCTTTAGCTTCTCTTTGTATTAGAAGTTTTTCATTTTTATGTACAACAATGATGTGCAAATACTAAGAAATGACTGAGAGGAGTCTTTATTTGTTTTGCTAAACACCAATTTCTTCATAGTTTATTTTGTTGTAATTGATATACTTATTCACTTATTGGTGAATCATTTTACTTTGGTTTAAGATATGGAAATATAACAATGTAGCTGACTTATTTTTTATCAGATTGATCTTTCTATCAGTAAATCATAAAATACTTCATTATTTTAACAGGAATTTCTCCAAAGCATTTGCTGTTACATCTCTGAACTTCACCATCTCACTAGCATCTGTCAGATTTAATCACCTACAGAACTACCTTACAAAGATTACCTTATCAGAAAAAGTGTCATCTTGTGAGCTTAGGTGTGAGAATTGCAAAATAAAGCTGAGCTCCACTAACAACTGCTGTGCTAATTTATTGTAAATTATACTTTTTGTTTGCAGAGATAAGACATGAGAAGTGTTTCTATTTAAATTCGTTTCCTATTATTTCAACATAAATACCAAACAGCTTGACACCAAAAAGTGAGAACACAGAATATTCCTTAAATAGGTTCTGGTGAAGGTGAAATTTATTTTCTAAGCTCTTGGTACCAGTCGTATCAGGCTGTTCTAGGTACAGAAGCATACAGTACAATTAAGACAAAATATAGATGTTCAGAATGCTAGATGGAAATTTCTGATTGTCATGTAGTGAGTGCTGATTTATAGGATATGAACTGGAAATAATTGCACAGCAAGCCGGTCTGCAACAAAGCTTTAATTCATGGGCTGACACTGTAAACTCATAGTCTGTCTACACAGCACCAGCCGTGATAGATTATGGCCATTCAGAGCACATAAAACATGTCCCTTTCATGAACATTCTGGGAACTGTAGTTCAGATGACCCCAGTAAAAACAACTGCAATGGTTTTAACCAAGCTGGTTTTCTAAGAAATGTAAAAATCATGAGTCATTATATTATTAAAATTCAGAACTAGGTGGCAATGAATCACATGAAGTTATCACCTTTAAATCACTAAAGAGAGCATAAACTTGGTCCTATAAAGCTTCATGAGTCTCAGTGCATTTTAACAAGATGAACCTCTTACATAAACAAGATTTTATTATTGTATTTATTGTTATTATTATTAAAACTAGAGTAAAATTTAGTACTCATAAAAATGAAGGGCTAATGTTGCGGGCTTGAGCCACAAAGAGCCCAGGCCTGCACTCTGCAGATGCCTTAAGGTAGCTCTGCCAATGGACTCTGACTGTTCCCATGCTCAGGAGTCGGGCCAGACTCGGGAATTCGTGTGGTCTTTAAAACACGCCTTCGTGGATAAAGCAAGTGGGAAAAGGCTCTCAAACCTATCATGGTTTTTAACCTAAATTGGGATTTGAACCCTATCTGAGAAAGCCAGATGGAGGTCAACACAACTGTTTCATCTTGTCAATCCCCCTTTTTACAAACACTTTTGATTTTCTAAAGGAAGAAAAGGAAGTTAAAATGCCATTTAAGAAAAAGTAAAAAAAAAAAATCATTTTCCTAGATTTGCTATGACTCCGCAAGTAAACTTTGTACTGCACCAGTCACACACTTGTCTTTCAATTAAGACTTAGAATTGTGGGGAATTCGCTTGGTCTGGGCACATTTCATGTACTAAGTGTATCATAAACCAGGTTTTTGTCCTCACAGGACCGTAGTCTGAAGGTAAGGATAGAAGTAGACTGTGAAAATGGCTACGTCTGAGCTAGGATAAAGGACTGTTGGGTTTGTCAACCTTTATTTAGCTGACAACTGAATACAGTACTATGCCGTAGGGGGTCAGCCCGACAAAGAGAAAGGCATGGAAGGGTGGTGGGCTATGCGGGTGGACGCTGCATCATCTGGCTGCTCCTCTGGGCAACTACCCAAAGCCAGAGAAAACGCAGCATTGAAGAACTTCGAGTACTAAAATATTTCAGAATAAATTTGACTCTTGGAAAATTTAAGCATATTTGCTTATTTCTAATAAATATTACTTTGATTATAAAGAACAGAAGAAATATTGTTGTTAGCCAGTGGTTATTTTTACTTAAAATGTTTATAGTTTGAAGTATACAAACAGACTTCTGGTGATAGATCATGAAAAACACATTTGATTGCTAAATATATAAAAAAAATCTAAAAACTAATGACTACTGATATTTACATAGTCTTTTTCTCCCAAAGCTCTTGACAAATATTACAGACTCTGTAACCACAGGAATAGCACTGAAATGTAGCTTTCAAGGGACTTGCTATTAATCCAAGGAAAGAGTAGCAAATGGACCATCTCCTTAAGTATAAGTCTTCAGAATATAGGTATACATTTGAAAACGAAAACTCATATGACTTTACCTCCCTCTCAATGGTTTCTTCATGCATTATTTCAGTTTTATTCAGATACAAGTCTTATTTACCTCTAGTACATTACTAAGTCTCCCACTGTGTTTGTTTTCTTTTCTTTTTTTCTTGTTACATGGGGCTGGTTGGAGTTGGCTTAATGGTTGCCATGGAACAGTAAATAACAAGGTTGATGTCACTCCCTTTCTGTAGATAATCGCTGTGGCTCTCTAGCACCTACTAGCGTGAGGGAGGCTGATACGTCATGCAACACAGGCATGCTGTGTACTGCACTTGTATTTCTCTGGAACCAAGAGAAACACCATCTGTCTCCAGCTAATTTCATTTATGAGTTTCTTGATCAAATGTGTTGTTGCTGGGTTGCTTGATGGTACTGATTAAAAGGAGAAAGCTTATCAGATTCATTTAGACAAAGTGTAAATTGCATGGTGAAAATCATTTTTAAAGTCTAGAAGATATAAAATGTCTAATGTACAAAGTTTGGGGCATAACTGTAAAATACTATCTCAATGCATTATCAAAGCATAACTGGCAATGATAGAAATATAAATTAAGGTTCTGTACATTCCCTGAAATTGTGAGATTTGGACATTTTAATTCAGGGCTTATTTGAAATAACTTACTTCAAATTCTAACATTCATCCTGCCTTCCTCTATAAATTTTCTACATCTTCAAAACTCAGGCTAAGCTCTCAGAAGTTCCTTATAGCTTTTATTATTTGTTTTTCAGAAAACAAAAAGATCTATGTTGCGAAAACTCATTTATTGAGCACAATCTCTAAGCCAATTCTGCCAAGGGTTGCGGACTCACAGAGGAACAGCCCACAGGGCTTGGGAAGGTGACATGGGAATATTTCAGAATTAAATAACTATTAGAAATACGTTTTAGGAGCGGGGCTCCTAAAAATACAGAACAAGGAAGGCCCATTTGTTCTGATGTGAAAGATCAAGCCAAGCGTTTGGAAAATGCTTCAAGGGGAGAAAGGGCCCAGGTCGAATCTTTAGCAATGAGAGTTAGCATGCAGGAGGGGCTGGACAGCGATAGAAAAATCCAGGACAGACAGAAAAAGGAAGGAACATGTGCAGAAGCACAGAGTGGGAAGAATATTCCAGAACAAAAGATGCACACTGCCTTGGTGAAGGCTTTGGCTCAAACAGGCCTGTGGATAGTTCTAGCTTTGGTACTGAGCGATTGTAGCATCTCTTGGTCTCCTCATCTCCTGTAGTTCTCACGGTTTCCATCTGTTAAGTGGGCTGAGTGACTGGCCAGTTGACAACCATCTAATTAATGGTGTCACTTCTCTTGGGAACATGTATCAAAATTAAAATGGAAATAAAAAAAATTATAATATAAATAATTGACAGCAAAATGAAATCTGGTTGAAGAATGCTAATGTTTGAAAATGTTATAAAAGTTTCCAATTTCAAGTGGTACAGTCATACAAAGTAAATGTCTAGAAGCAAGGGTATGATTGCCTTTTTCTGGAGCTATAGGAAAAAAATAAAAATAAATCAAGGCACTCATTCTTCATATGTCGAAATAATATTCGACATTAAAAAAACTTCAAAGTTTAGCAAAATTTAGAACAATGTATCACCCTCATCATTTGTTGAAAGGAAGCCTGCTTGATTAATGTAATTAAAGGGTTGCTTATAACTCAAGACTCAATTAAAAAATAAATTTGGCCTTATTACATTCCTTCCAACTGGTGGTTTTCCTAGTGTGATTTTTGAGCTAAAATCTGTGGCTGCTTTGTTCCTGACACATGAATTGTTTTAGCACATCCTTTCCCCTGCTGTGCATATGATTAAGAAAGCAGAGGTTAAATAGTGCAGTAAAGAATTGAGTAAATTCATTCTATTTTCGCTCACAGTGTCTCCCTTCCCCCTCTTGGGACTAGAGGAGCTCAGGAGCTTGTTATCATCTTCTGAAATTATTTAAGCTATGCTAAAATTATGACCTCTCTCTTCTGCCGTTTTCTAGTGTGCTGATTTTTCTGATACCTCTGTTGCAGGTTTTGTCTGTGCAGTATTGGCAAGAGAATGAAATGCAAGTGTATCCTAGTATTATTGGGTGTTAATGTATGCTGCATACTGTAATAAAATTTTGCATGCCCTGTACTTCTTTAACTTTGTGATAATCCTATGCATATAATCGTTCTCATTTTTAGAAAAGGAATAAGAGGTTCTGCGATGTTATGCTAATGTTCCAAGGACTTCCAATTATCAGGTGACAGAATTAAGGTGCTCATGCTAGTCTGTCTCATTCCAAACCTGAGTTCTTTTACACTTGATTTGTGTGTGTGTGTGTGTGTGTGTGTGTACACTTGTGTATGCACAGTTTGACTCAAGAGATCTGATTCTAGCTTTGGCAAAGAATCATGCATATATTTAGTATAACACAGGTTAAGTTAAATTGGCTGGAACTCTTATGCATGTGCTGTTTTGTAGGCTACGGTGTCACGTGGATGGGACCACAGCGCCATATGTCATATGACAGGCTGCAGGGAGGGCAGCATAGCACACATGGCAAATGTCACAGGTCTTGGTCACCAGTGCCCGTGCTCCCTTGATCCTTTTCCTTACCCGCTCTTCCATGGAACAGTGACAGGCACTAGTTTCCACAAAGCTGTCCGTCTAACATGCTGGGGCATCCTTGGCTCCTTTTTTGCCTTCCCCTTTAGCATTGATTCTCTAGGAAGCCCTGTCGGGTCTGCTCTGAAATGTATCTGAAATCAAATCCTCATGGCCTTCCCTACTACCATCCCTCTGGAGTAGAGAAAGCCCCGGCCGGCAGCCATCTCTTTCTACCTCTCCTCTTTCTCTCATCCACTTAAAGCCATGAGCACAGGAGAGACAGGATGGACTTCTGAGGCCTAAGATAGCTCATGATACAAAAGTAGGTACAAGAGAGACTATTTACTTCACAGATCTGAGCATATAAATCATAAAAAATTGACAATAAATCACATTTATTTAAAGCTAAATTCTGCAAGTAGTCCAAAATTGAAAATTAAATTAAAAATAGACTGCATAGCCCACCTCTATAATACATTTGAATTTTTTTTATTTTTTGAGGGACCAGGGTTTGTACTCACGACTTTGCACTTGCCAGGCAGGCACTTATGCCATGGAGCTATCTGCCTGGCCCAACCTCTATGATACAATTTATCTTAGTTTTGGACTTGCTTCTCAGCTCTTCAGATAATAGTGTCAAAAATATTACTTCCCAATGGAAAAATTAGAACTATTCAATCTTTCCTTTAGTTTGGTTAAGGGAAATGTTTTATGATTAATTATTTAGGAACATGGCAGCCTCACAAATTAGTGCTAATAACACCATCCGTATTTTAGGAGTGATGTCAAATTTTAAAAAACGTTTAACAAGTTCACTATGCTTAGACATAAACTGCAAGAACTATACTTGTTTTCAGGTTCTCTTACTCAGAAAAGAATTGAAAACTCCTTACTCCTTGAAGAAATGGTAGCCATTAACCAATTTGTTTTGATGCTCTTGTTTTTGAGGCTTATCACACTTTTTATCTTACCTTATATTAGTATTTTCATCAAAGTCCATGCCAGAAATTTAAATAATTTTTCCGATGGCTGATGATTTATTGTTTCCATTACTGACTCCTCCACCAATCTAGACATTTACTTATGGTTTCTATTTACAATGCATCTCTTCTTATTGGAATAATACTTTTATTATGATGTGAATTTGGGGGAGTTTTAATTTGCCTCTTGCTCTCACAATGATTTACTGATTTCAAAACTCACTTGTATCGCCTTTGTTTCATGTTCCATTATGTTATGATTTTTCTCAATTCTTAAATAAGCCAATTTTAAGATGACAAAAGAAGGTGCCTTGCACATAAATCTAAATGAGAAGCTGCAATTTTTTCACTTGTTGAACTAAAACATTCCAAAAGTCTGTCCAAATTACAGTTAAAATGGTATATTCAAAATTTATTGAATAAAATGTTTGCATTTCATTTGCACTTTGGTTTTTATTCCAAGTCTTCAAAAATATATCTTAGAGTTTTTAAAATGTCATTTAACTCATGGAAAGACTTGAATAGCTTTCACACAGCTGATGTTTGGTAGAATTTTTCCATACATCGGCTTCAAGTTCTATGCATTTCAGACCTGCTGTCTCCTCTGCTCCTCACACGTGCCTGGCGCCTGGCACCCGAGGACTCGCTCACGTGGGAAGACGACCTTACATCTGGCACTTTGGTACCGTGGTGCCCAGTGGAGGGTGGGAGAAACCCTCCCTGTACAAAGACAGCCAGACACACACTAGAAGGATTTCTCCTCCCCTTTCAGTCTGGGAGCTTTTTAAACACATATGTGTTTATCTAAGCCCAGATCTCTAGGTGCTTACAGGAAGTTTGTATGTTGCCATTCCCACATCTTATTAACCTTCATGTATGTATTTAACACATACTCATTGCCACAATCCTGTTATTATAAAAAAAAGTAGTTTTGATCATTATGTTAATGGCACAATTACTCCGGTTGTATACTTTTGCTTAATTCTCTGCAGAGTTTGGTTCACATAACTTAGTCTTTCTTATCCAAATAATCAATCTATTTGTAGGTTAAATTTCTTTTGTAATGTCTGTTTCTTACATCTGTCTCTGCTTTTCCATTATCATCCTCAGTGTCTGGCAATTTTTAATAATTTCTCTATTTTTAAATTCCTAATTAGTCTCTCTGTCCCTAATCACTTTAATTTCAAAATGTTGTGCGCAACACTGCCAAGTTCCTTTGCTCAAAATACAGCTTTTATCACATCGGCCTCATGCTTAACACCTGCAAGCAAAATTGCTGCCTGTAATATTTGTGCGAGAATCCTTAACGAAGATGGAGTGCAGAAATGAACTTGTATTCCTGAAGAATCAAAGCCACTTTGATATTTAGTAAATATTATTAATTTGGATGAATTAGTTGGAAAATCAGCCTGAACTTGAGACAGGCTGAATATTTTCCAAATAGACTTCATTTTCAAGTGGTAAAGATTCTCAGCCCTTCCAGCCAGGGCCTGGCCATTTTTACACTCATGCCCAAGTCATTCACTATTTGTGATGAATTAACTTCCCTCTTATGCGTCTGGAACCTTACCAGCTATATACTGTCCTTAAGAAAATGAAGAAAATAGATCATCATTTCCCTTCAGACTTAGGGTCTTGCAGAACCTCTGTTGTAAAACACGGGAAGAGCAACTGAAGATACTGATAAAATATTACAATTAGAGATTGTAATGACAAAAAAGCAAAATGAAACAAAACAGAAATAACCCTGACTGTAATCAGCAGGGATCATTAGCATATGCACAGCAAATGCTGCCAGATTCAAACTCTGTCCCAGAAAAATCAGTTCTACATGTGCGGCAAGAATAACGAGGTCTTGGTGTACAGATGAGCATGCACTCATAACTGTGCAAGTGTGTGTGTGTGTGTGTGTGTGTGTGTGTGTGTGTACTGTATATAACATTTACACTACCACACCCCTGAAACTAAACAGTCTCTGAGTAATATTACCAAAACTATAAATGTCTTCATATAACTTGCAGTAAGGTTCAAACTCTAATACTTACTGTCTAAATGCTTCTTAAGGTATTAGAATAATTTTTATGTTAGGGCCGTAGGATGCACTGTGTATGTGATTCTAGAGCTTGATCTTGACTATCAAGTATGTTTGCCATGTGCTCTACTGCTGGACTATAGCCTCTGCCCCAGGGAAAAAAAATAATTTTTGAGAGGAGCAAATAGATTATATTTTGATTTTGGAGCTGTCATTAAATATTTACAAAATTATGTGAAAATGTATGCTTATTAATGATACAAAAGTAGTGACACCAATGTATTTGAATGCCATGAAGGGCTGAAGAGAGCTCAGTAGAATAAGTGCTTGCCTGGCAAGTGCAAGGGTCTGAGTTTGATCCCCAGTTCTGCCAAAACAAAAACAAAAACAAAAAGCCATGAAGCTGTTAAAGTGAAAGAAAACCCCAAATTCCAGAAAACTTCATGAGATCCTGTTGGGTTTTGCCTTCCCACTAGCAGTCCGGAAGTGACAGGCACTGAGCTGCTGTGGCGGCGCTGAGATTTCCGTCTCAGCGGCGGGCGCCTTCTCTTGCTGCTACCCTGCTGGCTTCTACTCTCCACACCATCATGGTCCACATTGGCTGGGCCACCTAGATCTGTGTTCTCTATGTTCTAGCCAGTGAAACAGAAAGGTAAACAAAACAAAACACCCCCAAAATATACCAACAAAAGTATATTCCCTTCCCAAAAGGACATTTCCATGAAGTTACATTCTTTACAAAAGGCGCCATGAAGTATGACTGTAATTCCAGCTGCTTGGGGAACTGAGGCAGGAGAACTGAGAGTTCGAAGCCAGCTTAGTCAACTTAGTGAGATTTTTGTCACCAAGAAAAGAAACAGGTGGGGTGGGGCTGAAAACATATAGCTCAGCATTCCGAAGGCTCAATCCCCAGTACTGCAAAAACAAACAAAGGAACATCCCAACACTAAAGTTACTCTTTCATTCCACTCACATCTCATCAGACAAAACTTAATTTGGGCTAAGTGTACTGACTTATAATTTGCAAAATGAAGTGGGTCTTTTGCTTGTTTATTTTTGTTTTTTTTCCACTTAACTATTCACCCAGCCAACAATCATCTAGGAGGAAAGACGAAATGCATGCTGGGAGACAAGGCAGATACACCAGGGACGGTATTGTATAATAATACATCGGAGGGCCAGCCAGATAACTCAGTGGATTAAAGCATCTGTTTAGGCAGATGCAGGGACTGGGGTTCGATCTCCAGGATGCTGTGCTGGTCCTGCCATGGGGCACGCTGAGACGACGACTGAGATTGGGCGTGCTGGCACGTACCTATAATCCCAGTGTTTGGGAGCCTAAAAACAGGAGGATCACTAAGGGTCTGATCTGTGTAGTGAAATCCTGTACAGCCTGTACTGAAAACCTTAAAAAATAATACAAATAGATCAGACTTCCTGTGTTTTCATCTCTTTGAAGGAGGAGATGGGTATGTGGACTTATGCTAGCAAATTATATTCAATTACAGCAAGGCTTAATCTGCTGATTTGAAGCCATAAAAATCATGAAACTTTTAAAAACCAGAAGATGCCAAGTCCTATTCTGTCACCTGGCAGTGGTGAGTGGAGGAGCACCAGTAAGTAAGCAGTCTCCCTCTCAGGAGCTCCAGGGGGTCCAGGTCTGTGGTCCCTTACAGTAGCTGTGCAGAGGTCCCACGAGGACTTCTGAACAGCCATCTTCCTCTGCTGCTAAGGGAGAGGGTTACCCTAAAGCCTGAGTCCTCTATGGGGTCCTCTTGTCCTCCACCCTTCTCTTTCTCGGTCATTTATTCTTCTCTTCCCCAGCTCTCGTCAAGCCTTTGGGTAGTTTTTGCTGTGGCTTATATGATAAAGGAAGCAAAAGAAGGGAAAAGCAATTTAAGATTGGAAAAAACCAACATTTCCTGAAAGGAAGCTGATGGTAACTAATGATAACATTGAAAGTTAGAAACTGAGCTTTGAAGGGGACGCTTGCATTGTTCTAAGAGGACCTCTCTCGGGCCGGAACACAGAGGCTGGAGAAGGGCTGAGTGAGGACTATGTAAGCTGTGCACCTTTCTAACTCTTTTCCAGGGCCTCTTGGTGGGAACCAAGGACTCCGGATTTCAGGATTATCATGACCTAGTCCAAGATGATGCCACCAGGTGACTTCGATGATTTTAACAGGGAACTGCACTTAGATATTTTTATAGTCCAGAAAGACAACAGATGACATTCTTGCTGATACTGACTCAGCTCTCTGAAAAGGACAGGTTCCCTGTGGAGCCAGATGAAGCTCACGTTGCAAGGCTCTTTGGGGTTCATGCTGCATCCCTCTTAGGGACATTTGTTAGCCAGGCCCCACTTTTATTTTACTGATCTTAGAGCTACAGAAGCACCTCACCTTTGCATATCACTACAACTCCATATATTCCTGGCCCTGGAAAATTTTCTTATTCTGCAGTCTCTTTGGAACACAAAATTCTCAGTACTAAGCTTGCTTTATTTAAAGTGGTAAGGCTACTATTAGGTTAGGCTGAGCTCAGGTAGGCCTTGTTAATGAAGCCATTTTTACTACAGGGAACCAACACCATCTTTTCTCCTACTGGCCTTCTCATCCTCTTTTGTTTTTATCCTAACATTTTCCCCCAAACATCCAGTCTGGATGAGCTCACTCCTAATCTTTTGATCATGGTTATGGTTTCAGAGAGACCTCCACGGACTCCTCCATCTCCAAACACTGCCAGCAACCTAACAGTCTGTAATTACAGACACTGAAACTTTGAAAAACCGGTGTTTTCCCTTCCCATTTGCAAGAGACAGACTTCAAGAGATTTATGTGAAAAGAGAAAATCCACTGTATTTCCTGCTGTATGTAGCTTTCTGAGTTTTCTCGTAGCTGTCTTTAATGTGCTCCCCTTCTTGAAAAGTTTTCAA
>PVKN010028986.1:0-13107 GCA_004027915.1 Capromys pilorides
AGTGAACAAAAATTATGAGAGACAGTGAACATTAAACTAGATGAAAATTATAAACCTCTAATATAAAGAAGTAAATTATATCACACTTGATTTGTTGAATATGATAATGCTTATATAAATGATCCAAATGACTATTTTTCACATGAAGTTCTTATTAATGCATGGCATTTGAAATGTATTCCTTTGTTCATGATTAGTAAGGCTTAAGTTCAAAGATATAGTTTAGTGTATACTTTACAAGGTATGTGGATTGAGGCTCAAACTTGCTTTCTCCATTTAGTGAATTTATAGACAGACATAGCTTTATCAAAAGTCATAGAACAGATACAATATAAATAGCTGGGAGGTAAAGCCCATGTAATTTGTTAATTTTTAAAGGAAACAAATCTCTAGCTTTTGGCATTTGTTTTGAAGACTATTAAATTGACAATTTTACGACCAACATTTAGATTGAACGTAAATCATGCATTTTTCCCTGTTTCTCATACAAATCAACTTAAAATATACGCCTTGGAATGAGTTCAGTCAGAGAGATATTTGAATTTTATAAAACACATCAGGCAGTAATAGCCTAGAGGTGACGAGGAGCCAGATGAAGATAAACATATGTGATGTGATACATTAAAACTCAGCAACCCATGTCAAGGAAAATAAAGTATTGATAGAGTTTCCAGTTGTGTGCATATCTTAGGGGTAGGTTTCAATTTTATTTAAGCTGATCAGAGTAATTTGTTTGAAGACATCAGATTTCATATAGTGGACAAGATATGATGACGGCAACAGTGGTAGGGAGCATTCCAAGGTGGCTCCCAAGGTGGCAACTTCTTTGTGTACGCGCCTTGCACAACTTCTGCCCTGAAGGGTGGAAGAATGCAGGAATGTGGTGGATGTAGAAGAGATTAAGGGTGAAATTAAGGCCCATCATGAGTTGACTTTGAATTCTCCAAAATGGACACCATGCTGAGAAGATCTGAATTACTCATGGAAAGATTAAAAGGTAGAGCCACTTGTCAGACTCAGAGAAAAGAAGTTTTCTCTTCCATGAGTGCACATGGAAAAGGCGACAGAGCAAACTTATTTAAGTGATATTTGACCAAAAAGTTGAAGAGTTGAAACGGTGAGGATTTAACCCTGAAGCCAGCTAAGCTGAGAGAATTGGTCCAGATCACCACCCCTCATAGTTGGATATAAAGACAGCATAGTGACTGGATCTGTCTTTCTATGAATAGAAAGACAGCATAGTGACTGGATCTGTCTTTCTATGAATAGAAAGACAGCATAGTGACTGGATTTGTGTGAGACCTAAGACGGCAGTGATCTGGCAAAGGATTATAGAGATTGCATCATTTTAGAGTTTCCCTGTGAAGTGGAGAGCTGATGCAAAGTTTTGTAGAAAGGATTTCAGAGCCTACCGTGAGGTTTTAAATGAAAAGTATTTGAAGAATCGTGAGATCTGTAGGGGTCAGTTCACGTCATGTCATTCTGAGGTTCTCATAATTATGACTCAGATGGAGAAAATGAAAAACATTGCAAACTGAACAAATACACAGATGTAATGAAATCCTAAGCTGTCTTTGAATAGGAGTCTGTCTTGTTTACACATGGACCAATGCGCAAAGATATTTACAGGCAATTACTTTAACTTGGGGAAAACAGTCACGTCTTTTCCAGAGAGAATCACATTTAAGAAAAAAATTGGATTTCAACCCCACATTTCAGTGTGAATTCTTTGACATGAAGATTATATTAAATGGTATGACAGGTAACAGATTGGTAAACAGTAAAAAATAAAGAGGAGAGTTTAGAAGGGCTTACGTCATTAACCAGATATTTCTAACTTCTTTTCCTTTTGTTCTTCCAAGATGTTTCTAAGATTTACGCCCAGTAGGTGAACAACAAATACAGTGTTTAGAAACAGGTCAAGGTTATCTTAATTTCTTTAACTTGCATTGAAAACTAAAATCCACTTTACCACAATTTGGTGATGGGTGGTTCTTTTCTGCATGTTAAGTTTAATAGAAGGTTTTTCCAAACACTTCTAGAAAAAAAATATGTATCTAACTAAATATTTTATTTTCTTTTAGTCAGAGTTCTGGTATATTCCATTTTAATTTTGAAGACCTATTCATTATCCTGCATATAATATACTTAATTATTTAGCAAGTGTTATAAATTCATTATAGTTCTATTTTTTTCTTTTTCTTTTAAATGTAGTTAGTGCGTGGTCCACAGGGTCTCATTCCACAGGTCAGACTTGTAGGAATCCTCCTGTCTTCAGCCTCGGAAGTTCTGGGATTACAAGCGCGTGCCACCACACCCAGCCCCAGTCATCACCTCAGTGTGCCCCGAGGGTGGGGACAGCATGCCATGTGGTGCCAGGGATTGAACCCCAGTCCCTGGACTCTGCTTCAGCAGGCACTTTAGCTCACTGAGCTATCTGGCCAGCCATTACCTATATGTGTGTATCAAGACTTTATTAGAGAAGTGTATATTTATCTCAGATGTCCATTTCTTGATTGGGTCTTTGAATTTTGAGGGCCTGATATTTTTTTTTTTTTTTTACCTTATTATATGCTCCAGATAGAAGTCCTTTGTCTGAGGGATAGTCAGATAAAATTGTGGCAAGTAAATATATGAGAAATGTTCAAGCTCACTGGTCATTTGAGAAATGCAAATTGAAACAATACTGAGTTTCCATCTCAGCTCTGAAAGAATGGCTAACACCAAGAAGTCAGTCAATAACAAATGCTGGAGGGGCTGTGGAGCTAAAGGAAACCTTGTCCACTATTGCTGATTTCCAAAATCAGTGTGGAGATTCCTCAAAAAACTAGGATTGGAACTTCCATTCAACCTAGCTATTCCCTTTATGGACATTTTCTAGAAGAACTGAAAACATCATATCACAGTGACATATGCACACTCATGCTCATAATAACATAATTTATCGTAGCTAAATCTTGAAAACAACCCAAGTGCCCACTGGCTGAGGAACAGATACAAATATGTAACTTTCTTAGACAATGAAGTATTACTCAGCTACAAATTAAGATAATCTCAAGACTTTAATAGGTAAGCGGAGGCACCTAGAAGCTATGCTCATAAGTGAAATAAATCAGACTTGCCCATGTAAACATATTGTCTGCATAGTGTAAACCTTACTGAGCAAGTAAAATCTAAAAAGGAACAATAGATATAGTAGAAGGGAAAGAAACTTCTCAAAAGTAAGGAATATTTGGGATGACGGAAAGGGGAAAAGAAAGCAAAAAGGTAGGGAAATCATGTATGTGTACACGCGTAATAGCTAGGATATTTGTACTAGTAGTTTTCACTGCTTTTCTGAAAAGAGCAATTAATGCTCAAAATTTTTACTTTGACAAATTTTGCATGCTTATGTCTGGTAATCTGAGCAACTATTTTAAAGATACCAATGTGCACTATAACAGACATCGTTGAGTATATCATTTGCTGGATTTTTTTACATTCTGTACTGTTTTTAATGTCGTGTGTGTGTGTGTGTGTGTGTGTGTGTGTGTGTGTTTAAGATAGGATAGAAGGTCCCATTTAACCCAGCTGTTCCCCTCCTGGGTATTTTTCCAAATGAGCTGAAGTCATCACGTTGCCGTGATGTATGTGCAACCATGTTTATATCAGCACAGAATTTTTTAGCTAAATCTTGGAAACACCCCGAATGCCCAACAGCCAAGGAATAGATAAAAATGTGGTAATTTTACACAGTGTGGTATTGTTTATCTACAAAAAATATAAATTAGAAGCTTTGTAGGTAAATGGTTGCAACTGGAGACCAAAGTCATAAGCGAGAAGCGTGAGACCTACATGTGCAAACATCATATCCTACCAGTGCAAACATCTGAAGGTGTAAATAAATCTAAATGGCAAAATAGGTGCTGTGAATGAGAAAGAATTTGTTTAAAGGGAAGAAACAACCTGGATGAGGAGAGGGATGGAGGAGAGATATATTTATGAATGGATGCACGACGGCTGGAGTAACTGTGCTGCTCATTTTTGTGAGTTTATAGAGGGGAACAGGTGATGCTTACTTATTTCTCTTCACTGTTTTAGTTTCTTATATATTTTTTTTCATTTTTTAAAACCATTTTCGTATGTTTATATCTGGTAATCTGAACAACTAATTTGAAGACACGTATATGTAATATAACAACCATTGTTGAATTCCTATCATTTTGTTTAGTGAAATTTCATATAATTTCTATTGCTTTTTGACAATATATATTTATTGAAAAAAAGAACTCCCAAAATTTTACACCATAATATGGAATTTCTTCAAAAAAATCTACGACATAGTGCATATAAAAATATAGACTATCATATAAATACTTGCTAATATTTTACAAGTTGATGAAACTATTTTCATGCATGCCATGTAATTGAAATACGTTTTACAAAATATAAAGCATTTTTACTATATATATATATATATATATATATATATATATGGTTGTACTAATATTTATTGATAATTTGTTAATTTTTATCATTAATAATTAACTAATTATAGGATAAGTGCTCAGAAAACAGCTCACAGAATGAAAACTAGATGTAAAGAAATATCAAATATTCCTCCTAGAATGTGGGTCCTCTGAACTCTACCTCTAGCAAATCATACTGAGTTATATCTCCCTCAGCTGTCAATACTTTCTGATAATAGCATTTCATTAATTTCCACATATTTAAAAATAAGCATAATGATATTTAGCTACATTCACTATAATATGAGGTGAAATAGTAATATACACATGAACATAAAATTAAAGTATCAAATCCTACGAATCTTCAGTTCTGTTTATAAAGAAAGGAGCATAGACACTCAATGCTTTTTATTAGGTCGAAAAACAAATAATTTTGTTATGAAGTTAAACCGACCCTTAGGTTCTACCTGCTCTTCAGAGTAAGTTTTATGCCTGACCAAATAGCTCAGTGGTTTAAAGCGCAGATGCAAGGGCGGGGGTGGGGAGTGGGGATTCAATCCCAGACCTGTGGGGCCAGCCCCACCCCCGGGTAGTGCTGAGTTGGCGATTTAGACTGGACGAGGCGGCGTGCACCTGCAATCCTAGCGCTTGGGAGGCTTTGAACAGAGGAATCACTACAAGTCTGATATACGTAGTAAAGTCCTGAACACTCTGTAGACCCTTCTCTAAATACAGAAAAAAAAGCAAGTGTAAATAAGAAACACGTTCTTGTTAAATTTCTTTCCGATCTTCTAGAACAATACAATTCCTGAAAATAGAATTCCAAAGAAAATAGCACATTTCCAAAGAGAATAAACGTCAGCAAGGGACAGGAGTTAAATCGTAGCAGAATAATGATCTGGAGTTTAAAACATAGCTGCCATATATTTTTGTTCCCTTGCCTACAATTACTAAGTGGTTTTCTACGCACCTACTTAAATGAAGACTTTACTAGATAGTGCGAAATGGTAGAATGAAGATATCTAATTGATTGGTTCCAACCTCTTTTTTTGCCTGCTGATGTCTGTGAACCAGTCACCAGAAGCCTTATCCGCTGCATCAGAATGGCTTTACAAACAGAGCTTCTGAATTTCCCACAATTCTGTGCTCTGGTATCAACAAACCGCAACTGTGGCGTGCTGGTTGCGGACCAATTTCCTCTGCTACGTACAACAACTGCAGCTCAGTGCACAGAGCTGGAATGCTACTACAGCCTTAAGTAATTTTAAATAAACAAATAATTTGCAAGTACTGTGTGTAGAAAACTAACTACCCAGGCACAGTTCATTGCAGTATTCCTCCATGAAGATATTTTGTATTGAAACAAGGCTTGTCATTAAATTCAAACAAATAAATGACTACTCCCTTAATGACAGTATTCACTTTTCAATTTCTTGACTTTTTATTGACTCTCCCTAATAAAGAAGTATCTACTAATAAATGCATAATGCTCGAAATACTTGAAAAATAATCTACCGTATATACTTGGAATACACTTTGTGATATATTTTATTTTCATAATTTGTGATATATTCAAATTTTAAAAAGAAGTAATTACTATAAGTCTTCATCTTTCTGGCTATTTGTATTACAAAGACCATGGTAGCTCCCAAGACTATACTCTCAATTAGCATGAGAAAAGCAGCATTTGGATCATAAACTTCCTTTTCTCCACCCTCTGGCAAAAGCTGCTCTTTTACATCCAATCTTAATGATATGCAATCCACGGGCTCACAGTGGTGATAATGTTGGAGTTGACAAATTCATTCGCTTTAAGGCATAATAGCTGATAGCGTCAGTGCTGTTTTCTAAGCGAATGCATGCAATTCAGGACAGACTCACTGTGGCCTAAAGGAATGAAGAAAAAGCGATGCTACAATAATTTTGGACAGGACATCCAGAAGTCTTTTTTTTAAAGCCTTTTTCAAGGTATGGAATAACAAATACATTGTTTCCAATCTTAGTACTGATCAGAAAAACATACAAATGGGACATAATGGAGGTATGTGTACAGTTTGTCTTGCTTGCTGTATCTTTCTTATAATTCCGTGCTGAAAATGTTTGCCCCTTTTATTTCTTAACAGATATCAGCGGCAGGAAATTTAAAAAGAAATCACTTAAAACCAAAAGCTTCTCCAATATTTTGTAAAACTTTGACCCCAATAAAGACATAGATATTCCAAATGGAAACATTGCTCTATAGTATTCAAAGGCAAATCAATAAGTGGTTAATTTTCCTGAGGCTGCAAACAAATTAGATGCATTTAAGGATGATAAAATCCTCTTGCGGTTGTTATAGCAATGGGGTTATGACAAAGACCTATTTGAAAGGCAATAGATTGCTCAGTTTCAACAAAGTGTGTCCATGGCCAGGAAAGCAGAAGAGCTGTTGAGAATTCATTTTTTCTGGGTGCCATGGTGACAGATAAAGCATTGCATAGCAGTGAAGGGAGAATCCGCGCTCAAGCACTAACCAAGTCTGCAACGCGCCCTGCTAGTTACTGGAGGGCTCCGTGCTTGCTCCAGCCTCCCGCTCACATAGTTCTCTTTTATCTCTGATCTCTGTCACACATTCTACCCTTCACTGACCCTTCTGCTAAAAAAAAAAAAAAAAATCAGTAAAGCATGGTAAAGGAACTTTATTCACATCACCAGTAGTGTCAGGTGTGAAAGTCACTGCAATGAGATTTTTCAATGAGGGTGAGTTCACCTCAGAATGTAGTATGAGTCCCTGGGAATTTATAGACAAACCTCAAGGTCAGTAGACGGACAGTTTCTTAAGAGGAGCTCTTAGGGGTGAAGGTCAGCCAGCCTGACAAGGTTCTAGCTGAAGACAGGCCAAGGTGGCCAGCTAGGACAGAGATGGTGAACCTTTCAGAGCTTACAGTGGTACAAACAGCCCTGTGCAGCAGGGGTGCTCAGCTTCTTACCACTGACCTAGGGCATTGTAGGAAAGGAAGAGCTGGACCACATGGTCACAGAGATTAGATGTCAAAGATAAGGGTTTCTTGCTAAATTAACTTGGCAGGGCACCTACTGAACTGGGTTTTATGAGGAATGGCCAGGGAAGAAGAAGAAGTTCTGGAACCTGTTTGTAATTTGGTCTCAAGAAAAGAGTCACTGGCACCTCTAACTTCGTACTCCGACTATAACCTCTTGCAATGGTGAATCCATTCTGCACATTAATAGCTTTTCCATAGCCTTAAATCTCATGTCCTTATATTTTTATCATATTAGAAAATTTCATCCTAATTCACCTAACCCATCCCCTGGCCTTCGATTGCCATTGCCTGAAAGTGGATAAGAGAAAAACATGCAAATAATGTTGGTTTCCATTTATAAAGACTTTGTTGGTCTCTCGGTTTATTGTTACAATTATCTCCATAACAATGTAATGTCATTTAGGCGCTGTGTCCCTTGGTGGTCACCCTTACCACCCTGCTAGTGAAACAGTGGGAAGTCCTAGGGGTGAGCTATTGGAAATTAAGTCCTCATACCACAGGGTGCCCTGATAACAAAGTAACAGCTCCATTGTTGCTCTTGTTCTGGTCAAAATCTGGTTGCCACCACCACCACATATGAGTAGGCTCACTGGTCTAGGCCTAACAGCTTTCCTAGCTTATGAGCTTCTCTCTGTCAGTCTGATTCTTTTCAAAGATGAACCACAGGCAACAGCCCACGTTCATTCTTTTCCCCAGGGAACAATCTCACAGCAAGGAGCAGGCTTGTGGCAAGGCTGCCTGCAGTGTGGGCTGGAAACCACCTAACTAGGGGGAGCAATCTCAGACTCACAGAGATTCTTTCCAGCTTTTTATACCAGTACTTTTTTCAGATCATTGACTAGAAGTGTCTTTCATGACAATAATTTGAACATTTCTTCAAAGAATAACATTTGTTTTTCAAGATTCATGACAGTTGTTTCTAAGATGAGGTGGCTTTTGTTTCTAGGGCAACCAACGTTTCTAGGCCCTGTTGTCATAGAGACCAAATAATTCTCAGGCCAGGAATGGAAATACCCAAGCCTGGGAAGTAACACATAGGGTCATCCCTGCCAGACACCTGAGTGGACCTTATCACCATCATTAATCTTGGAACCAAGATGTGTCTCATAGAATACATGAAAAACACCTGCAGTCAGCACAGCTGAAAACCTGGCTGTGAGTATCTCCACTCTACAGCAAACATTCAACTATCAAACCAACCAAGTCCTGAGTTGGTTTTTTGAATTAGGCCCTAACCAAGCTCTTTCTGCACTTCCTAGGATCGCACTCCTCATTTTTCGTGCTTTTACTTTCTTAGTTTCAGTTACTTAGAGTTAACCAAAGTGTGAAGGAACACACCAGAATCAAACAGTAGGCACAGGGGACATCTTGGTGCTGCCAATTGACTGCACTCAGTCTCCTCTTGTGGGCATCAAGTCATCCCACACCAAAGCATGAAGAAGAACTAAAATAGAATAGGAAGCTATGGTGAGAGAGGAAGGGAAGGGCCATAATTTTTACTATGCTATAGTACTATAATGGTTCTATTTTATTTTTTAAAAAATAATTGTTGTTAACCAGTTTAATCTCTGTGATAAGTTAAAACTTAAGGAATGACATATATTATGTGTAGAAAAAACATATATTAGCTTTGCACATGGCTTTAGGTATTGACAATTTATCCTGGAACTCATCACTTTAATAAGTGATATCTATCATATACACTGAACCATATTTTAAGTGTCTCCATTACTCATCTATTTCTACCAGAGTAAATCATGAGGCCCTAATCTAACATTTTCTCAAGTATATACTTTAGTCTGGAACATTCTTTCACTAGGAATTGGCATGGCTTTCTTAGGTTCTCTGCATAGAGCTATCTGTGTCAAAGAGCCTTCCATTGATCATCATTTTAAAAAGTAAACCAAACCAAAGTAGCTCTTCTTGCCTACAGCATTAACTATCTCTCCAATTCTGTATTTTCCCATGTAAAATTATGATTATAAGTGCTGTATCATTAACAAATTTGATTTTTCCCATGTCTTTGGGAATGTGAATAGTCATAGCCTTTTTATTTTTGTTGCTGGTTTTAAAGTCAATTTCAATTTAGTTTTGAGCTTAGATACTTCTAGCGTGTTCACATTTTAAGGAGTATTCTTCCACTGGGTGTGGGCAAAAGCTATGATTTGTTTGGAGCCAACTTAATGGAATAAACATTAAGAAATTTTGGAGGATGCAATTAATGTTACAAGCTAGTAGACTGGATGTGGTGGCGAGTGCCTGTAATCTCATCACTTGGGAGGCCCAAAATAGGAGGACTGCAAGCAGGTACAGGGGCCAGGGTTTCAATCCCTGAGCCTGCTGTGCTGGCCCCACCTCAAGGGAATGTTGAGAGAGCAATTGAGACTGGGCATGATGGCGCACACCTGTAATCCCAGCTCTTGGGAGGCTGTAAACAGGCAGATCACTACGAGTCCCATCTAGTAGTGAGACCCTGAAGACCCTTCCTGAAAAAAAAAGTACAATAAATAAATAGATAGATAAATAATTAAATAAATACAGGAGATTCACTGCAAATCTTTCTGTGTAGTTAGACCCTGTAAACCCTGTGCTAAAGCACATAGAAAAAAAAAAACAAGTTTATAAAATTCATGAATCAAAAAGAAGACCAAGTTTTGTGGGTTTAGTAAAAAAGGGTGAAGTCTGTAAGGTAGGATCAGGGTCCTCCTAAAGATTATTAGTCCTTGTGGTCATAATGAACTGCATTGCCAGGCTTGAGAAGTCTAAGCAGCAAAGAATTATAAGTGATTCCAGGGAACTAGTCTCTGTCTGCAGCTATCAGCCAATTAAAAGAGCAGGCCTTTAGTCATTGTACCACCGTAAAATTCATTCCACCTGAGGCATGAAGTTCAGAAACCCGGTGTCCCATAAAGCTGCTGTACAAGAGCACAACCTCATAGCCTTGACTCACAATTATGTTCCCCAGGAGAGCACAAAACAATGCCTGGAATCCTAAGCTACGGAAATGAGATAATGCTTACGTGCATTCTTAAGCAACTGAGATTATAGAAATCTGTAACATCAGTTGGGTGCATACAGCATTAATGCAACATTCTGAGGTATTTCCTTCATAGTCTTGTATTTTTCTCTCAGAATATTTCAACTACTGTTTCAAGTCATCATTTTCTGCCTTACCTTGTGTTTTAACATTATATCACAAAATCCTGGTTCACTAAATAAATAGATGGATTCCTTACTTTCAAAACAAAAATGGAAATATTTAGAAAAATGAGGTCAGGCAGAAAAGACAGGCTGGGTATGGTGGCACACGCCTGTAATCCCAGCACATGGGAGGCTGAGGCAGGAGCATCGGTGTGAGCTCAAGACCAACCTGGAATACAAAAATGAGCTCAAGGCCAGCCCAAAATGCATAGCAGGACCCTGTGTCAAAAAACAGGCAAAACAAAAACGAAAAAAAGAAAGACCAAATCCGCCTGTTTCATTACATGAATTAGAGCAATACTGAAGGCTATTTATCCACCTGCAGTTCAAAAAATATTTTAAAATAATGCAATTTCACTGAAGTTTTATAGCAACATTGAATTAAAGATAATTATATATTTGATGATTACAGGAATCCTTTAATATTTGATTCAGTACAAGGTTGATAACAAAATTATAGAGCCTTGATTTTTGACCCTAGATCTAATATACTATTCGGTACATCATTTTTGTATATAATCATGGCATTAATTACATTTTATATAGGGAAAATAGTGAAAAATTCACCTAGCTGATTACTATGGTTTGTGGCTAGTTGTTTCCCCAAAACCTCATCCAGTCATGGGGTGGCTTCCAGAGTTTGTGATGGATTATTGTGGGTATGAATTCTGCACCTGTCCTGGGGCAGGTGACTTGCATTACAATGCAGGCAGGGAGGAGAAGCTAGATGCTTGAGCTGCTGCTACCCCTCCCTGTGCTCTCTCACTCTTTGCCACCACCATGAAAGGTTGCTGTCTGCTTTGTGTTACTCCGCTTTGGAGCCAGCTGAGAATGGATGGAAAACTCCATTGACTTTGAGCTATATAAAACTTTCCTTTCTTCATTTTGGGTGTCAGGTAGGGTTTTTGTCTGAGCAACAAGAGAAAAGAGGAGCTAAGACACCAATATCAATATTCTGGAGCCTGTTGGATTTATTCAATTTATCAGCATCTAACTGGAAGCCATCTTCTTCTCACAGGAGATACTAGTAGGAAATTAAGATGACAAAGGACACTTACTACTCTTAAACAAAATACTCAAGTATAAATCTTGATACTTTGTCGGTATAATTAGACTATTTACTCAAGCAAATTTACTCGGTGTAATTAGGGCATGTCATAGTTTCAGGTTTTGCAAGGGGAATAGTACAACACACATTTTATAAGATTATTTTGTAATGAATCATCCAAAGTTTCAGATATAAGGAATGTTCATATACAAGGAGTGCAGGAAACCTGTCCACACACTGATGACCAAAGGTTCCAGCTGAGGGCCTGGATCCTAATATTGCACATGAGTCCAGCTGACGACCTAGAGCTCCTAACAATGCCAAGAGCCCATGACAATGTCCCATGCAGGCCCATTTCACAGATCTGTGATGGGAAGGCCCAAAGATCAACAGCAAAACCTAGAAAGTCTGTGCCAGTGGGATGAAGAATGTATGCTAGCAGGCTAAGAGATCTACTCTGGAGCCAGGAAGCAACACTGAAGGCAAGCACATTCACTCCCCTGCAAAGGACCACAGCCATCGTCAGCAATGGTGAGGTCCCAAGCTCCTCCAGTGATGAGGAAAGCTGAGTTCCGATCAGAAAAGCCAACATACCAAGCTTCTCCAGGAGGCTGAGCTGTGCACTAACTTCCTCTCTGGAACCAGGAAGAGATGTCCCAGGTGAGGACAAGAAGGCCCTGAAGTGAACCACAGTCACTCTCAGTGACACTGAGGCCCGAGCTCTTCCTTCTCCAGGAAAGCTAGCACAAGGAGATTCCCCCAGCAGAATGCTCAGGAGAACCAGCCGCTTCCAACAGCTCCAACAGCTTCTCCAAAGAGCTTCCCTAACAGCCTCTGTCTGTGCTCTACGTCTGCCTGTTGTGCTGCTGGCGCCAGTCCCCAGGTGGGCCTCCCAGCATCAAGCTAGTTCAGCTCATTGTGGTGTAGCAAGCTGACCACCAGTTGGCAGTCCACCACAGCGCATCTGCCTGCATTTCATAGTGTTCATATTTAGGAACACTTATTAGCCTGCATTTTACAAGGCAAACAAATGAATGCAGAAATAAACAAACAAACAAACAAAGAGTAAGAACCCATTTCACGGTCCCCCAAAAATCAGTAGCTCAATAAATGTAATTGTTCCAGACATTTTAGTTCCTTTTGTAAAAGGAAACCAGTCATGCTTTCATTGTGAATATTTTTTGCTTATAGAGAGTGCTTGGTAATTGCACGGATAGGACCAATGCCAGTAGTATCTTTGCCTCTT
This sequence comes from Capromys pilorides, assembly GCA_004027915.1. Taxonomy (NCBI): domain Eukaryota; kingdom Metazoa; phylum Chordata; class Mammalia; order Rodentia; family Capromyidae; genus Capromys; species Capromys pilorides. The sequence goes on from PVKN010028986.1 coordinate 12,985, forward strand.
ATTACACACTTGGTTTCACTCATCTCTCTGTAAGACCCCAGAACAGTTATTCATGAGTGATCAAAGTCACTATTCTTTGTTGAACGTGTAACAGTTCCTTACATAGTCTGTGACTCCAAGAAT
>PVKN010028988.1:0-13106 GCA_004027915.1 Capromys pilorides
GGGGGGGGGGGGGGGGGGGGGGGGGGGGGGGGGGGTGTCTCACTTACCTGACGGGTCTGGCACTGGGTGATAGGCTGTGCTGGCAGGGGGAGCCTGAGGATCCTCACCTGGTGGGCCTTGGTGCTGGCAGGCCTGACACTGCCTGATGCTGGCAGGCTGCACTGGCAGCGGGCTCGAAGTCCTACCTGGCAGGTCTGGTGCTGCTGGGCCTGGTGCTGCCTGATGACCGTAGGCTGTGCTGGCGGTGGGCCTGAGGACCCTCACCTGGCGAGTCTGGCGCTGGTGGGCCTGGCACTGTCTAATGACGGTAGGCTGCGTTGGCGGTGGGCCTGTGGACCCTCACCTGGTGAATCTGGCACTGGTGGGCCTGGCGTGGCCTGATGACAGTAGGCTGTGCTGGTGATGGGCCTGAGGACCCTCACCTGGTGAGTCTGGCGCTGGCGGGCCTGACGCTGCCTGATGATGGTAGGCTGTGCTGGTGGTGGGCCTGAGGACCCTCCATGGGTTTTCTTTTTACTGTTGGAAATTTCTTCTAAAGTCCAGAAATTTTTTTTAAAAGATGAGATCCCAGTTGTTGATTCTTTGAAATATTTCCTGTGTGGTTTGGTTTTTTATTCACAAACTCTTTACCACTTTGTCTTCAAGATTTCTACCTACATTCTCCTCTAGTAGATTTAGTATTTGTGGGGTTTTTTTCTTTTCTTTTCTTTTTCAGAACCAGAGACTGAACTCAGACCCCTGCACCTGCCAGGCCAGTGCTTATTCTACTGAGCTATCTCCCCAGCCCCAAATGTTTCTGTTTTAATATTTAAATCTTTTATGTATTTTGACTGCAGTTTAGTGCAGTGATGTGTCTAATTTTAGCCTTAGGCATGTGGAAATCCAATTTTTTTAGCACTATTTATTAAAGGGGCAATCTTTCTACAGTGAACATGTTTGGCCCCTTTGTAAAACATAAAGTGACTGAGTGGGTTTGTAGTTGTGTCTGTATCTTTTAATCTGTTCCACTGATCCTCAGATCTGTCTTTTTGCCAGTACCATGCTGATTTTTATCAGCTTTGTAGTATAATTTCAAGTCATGGTTTGTGACCCCTCTTGCCTTTACTGTTTCCCAGGATTGCTTTTGCTACTCTAGCTATCTTCCGGTACCAGATGAATTTTAGCAATGTTTTCTCTAGCTCTGTGAGGTATACTAATGGTATTTTAATTGGGATTACATTAAATCTGCATAACAATTTTGAGAGTATGGCCATTTTCACAACTTTTGATCTTACCATTCAAAAACAAAGAATATCTTTCCATTTTGTGAAATTCTCTTCGATCTCTTTTCTCAGCATACTGTAATTTTCACTGTACAATCTTTTTGCTTTGTTTTTGAAGACTTACACACAACAAAAAATAAGAAATTGTGGAAACAAAGGGTTGGGGACAAGAGAACACAAACATGGAAAAGATGAAGGATTTCTCCCAGAACTCAAGAACTCAAGTATAATAAGAGAACCAGATAATAAAATGAATAGTCATAGTATAATATGATTACTGTTAGTATGAGGTGTGTTTTAAGAGTGGTATATTCATCTAGAAATTTTCCTGTTACAGAGAAAATAATATTTAAAGGCTGGTTAAGTGTTAATAGAGAGCCTGAACTAAGTCTACACATTAATTGCAATCATAACGACAATGACAACAACAACAACCACATTTCAATGTACCTGTAAATGAATGAAAAAGTATTTGGATTCCTATATGCCAGGTACTTTATCAGAATAAAACAGAGCTGCTGGTTAAAAGTCTTGTGTGTATCATAATTCCTGTCCTGCCTTGGCAATGAGTAGAAGGACTGGAGTAGAGCCTGGATTTGTGGCAATATTTAAACCACATGCAGAGAAGAAACATCAGGGAAGTGAGATAAGATACTGCAGTGAGTATGAAGAAGTCTTGAGTTCTGGAAGCCTAAGACAGTAGCAGTCAGTGTCAGAACCAGAAAGAGCTCTTCTGTCAGGCTCATCTGGTGTTGAGCACTGGTTTTTCCTTTTACAGCAATGTGATTCTGGAAGTCAGTCAAAACCTTATGGGCTTCAGTTTTCCTATCTATAAAGTGAGGGTACTATTATATACCTTGAAGTTGTTTTATGTAGATCAGCGTTAACATTTGTGTGCAGCATTCTAGCTCATGAGAAGTACTCAAGTATTGGTAGTTACCACAGTAGTTCTTACCACTGTTATCACTACAAATGCCCAGTAAAGGGTTTCTCCTATAACCAATGCATCAGTAAGGGGTAAGGTGAGGAAAGGCATGAGGCTGGCCCTGAAAGGAAGGGAGAAAGTCATCTGAGCAATAGAGACATGGAGTTTAAACTACGATTTTTAAAAATAGGAACAGAATGGCTGGGGAGACAGCTCCGTGGCACAAGTGCCTGAGTGACAAGTGCAAGATTGTGAGTTTGAACCCTGATCCTGCAAAAAAAAAAAAAAAAATAGGAACAGAATCCAGATATGACAGTACGCTTGTAATCCTGGCACTCAGGAGGCTGAGGCAGGAGGATTACCATAGATTCAAGGCTACATAGTAAGTTCAAGGCAGCCTGAACTGCAGAGTGAGCTCTATTTCAAAACAAAAACAAAAAGAAAATAATAGCACTATGCTGAAAGGTTATACAGTTAACAGGATAGGTATAAATGGAGCAACTGGGAAATTGCAGGATTTAGCAAGGTAAAGATACACTCTTCTGGGGAAAATACAATAAGAATTGTGGCTGAAAGCGTGAATTACACTTTATGGGGAAAAGAAGGAAGTGGAAGAGTTCACTCTAGATAACCTACTGGTACTTTCCATTGTACTTAAATCTAGTCCTAGAAGAAAAAGAGAAAGAAAAAAAATAATGGCTGGTTTCCAGTTCCTGGGCTGAAGAGTTCCTCCCACCTCAGCCTCCCAAGTAGCTAGAACTACAGGTGTGCTCCACGAGGCCAAGTACATAACCTTACCTCTTTCACTTTCTCTTCTTCCTCTTCCTGCTGAATTTGCTTAGCCTCTGTATTATCCTCTTCATTCTCTTGAATAGGCTTGTCTATTTCAGGATCAACTAATTCTTTCAGAAGGTCCTATGCAATGAAAAAATATTATAATTACGCTTTAGTGTATATAAATATTAGCAATTACTTGTTCAAACATATTAAGTGAGCAGTAACCCTGCAACTGGGTACTGACCTATTGATAAGAACATAGGCTAATAAAAATGGTCCCTGACCTTAAGAAACTTAAAATTTTGAGGATAAGAAAATGTTCTAGCTGGACATGGTGGTATACACCTGCAATCCCAAAACTTGGAAGGCTGAGGGAGGAAGGCTGCTATTAGTTTAAAGCCGGTTCAGGCTATAGAGTACATTAAAGCCCAATTTGCACTACATAAGGAGACCTTATCTCAACAACGAAAAAAAGTTCTGGAGGTATATAGTTATAGTTAGTAGAAGCACCCAGTCTAGACCAGGTAGGGGATTGTGTGAGTAAAAGAAGAGGTTAAGCAAGTCTCAAATAAGATACTATTTGAGATTTGTCTTGTGGTATGAAGAAGGGACAGAAGAAGGCACAATGACCTAGGCAGAGGATTCTGTGTGTGCATGACTGGTTATGAGAACACAAGCAGGCACTTCAATAAGCCGGAAACTCTGAGGCAAATGACAGGGATACACACATAGAGGTAGGGCTAGATTGTCAAGCCAGGGAGACTGGAGTTTTATCCTTCAGCCTTTTCTACTAGAGGTAGAAAAGAATTTCTAGCTCTACATTTTAAAACAATCACTCCAGCAACAATAAAGTAGATATACAGAGGGAAACAAAGGAGGAGAAAAGCAAGGAAGGGAGAAAAAGATGTGGAGGAAAGGACACAAGGGGAAATGAACACCGTGGTTTCAGTGATGAAGCAAGAGATGATTTAAGAGATTCTCAAGAGGTATGGGCCAAGGAGATAGCTCAACAGAATAAGCACTTGCCTGGCAAGTGCAAGGTCCTAAGTTTGATCTCTGATATTACCAAAGAGAGAGAGAGAGAGAGAGAGAGAGAGAGAGAGAGAGAGCGCACTAATGATTACGGCTTGATTAGATGGGCATGTGACAATGATAGGATAGGGACATCTTAAACATGGCTTATTGTTGGTGCCACCAGGTAAATGATGATGCCATTCACAGAGGTAATAAGCAAAGTCGGCTATGTAGCTGTCGGGAGTGAGATGAATTCAGGTTAGGGTGTGTGAGTTGCAGTGTCACTGAGTGCCAAGTGTAAATTTGAGAAAAGAAGGATTGCAAACATAATTAGGCTTGAAAATGGATCAAATGAGATTTCAGCAACTAAGTTTAAAAACTCAACAGACAGACCAGGATTCAATCCCTGGTCGTGCATGCGGCTGGCCCTACCGCCAGGTTGTGTTGAGCCTGTGACTTAGTCTGGGCATGGTGGCACACATCTGTAATCCCAGCACTGGAGGATCACTATGAGTCCAAGCTGCCTAGTGAGACCTTGTACCACACACATTAAAACAAACAAACAAAAATCTCAACAGAAAAGTTTGCTAGTACATTAAATTCAACTGAACAGTAAATTAGTAAACTGAAGATAAGCCAGAAGCAATGATCTAGGATCAATGCAGTTAGGTGGAAAATATAAAAGAAGGTTGAACAACTTGGGGGAATAGATTCTAACATACATTGATCCTGAGTTCTGAAGAGGAAAGAGAAAGTAACAGTAGAGGCAATGGATGAAGTAGAGATCAGCCGGCCTGGGCTGAGGTTTCTAGGGAAAAAAATTAAATGATAAATCACTCTAATGCTAGCATATTTCTTACAGGTAAATCGCTAAAGGCCTTCCTTCTAAAGTCAGAAATTCCATGGGGTTTCTTGCTATCTCCGTTACTGCTCAACACTGAATTGGAAGAATTAGTTAATTGATACAATTAGATAAGAAAAAGAAATTAAAGAATTTAAAAAAAAAACTATCTTTACTTGTAAATGATTCTTTTGGGGGACACTGGGAATCAAACTCAGGACCCTGCACTTGCCATGTAGGTGTGCCACTGAGCTAAATTTCTGGCCTCTTGATTTGACTAAATATCTAGACTAACTAAAAGAATCATTTGAAATACAAACTAAAAACAGTAAGATAATTTGGTTAAGTCACAGCATATAAATTAAAATACAGAAATCAATAGGACACATATAAACAATCACTAATTACATAATAAAATGAAAAAGAATACCTCATTTAAAACAGCAAAAGTTAAGGTTTCTAGGCATAAACTTAGAAATATGCAAGATGCTAAACCACAGTATAAAACATTATTTAAAGGCACAAAGTAGACATCCTATATGTTATGTTCTTAGATTGGACAATTCAACACTATAAACATGTCTGTTCTAAGCTAGTACGCAAAGTTAATATTATCCTAGTTTTTAAAATCACATATTTCTAAAGCAAGACTATAAAACTACACAGACGAAGAAGGAAGCAAAAAGAAGCTGCATATAGTGATACAAGTCTGGAATCACAGCAGTCTGGGAGGATACAGCAAAAGGATCACAAATTTGAACCCAGCCTGGGCAACTTAGCAAAACCTTGTCTCAAAAAAGAGGGTTGAAGGCTGGAGCTATGGATATAGATGGAAAAGAATAAAATCCAGAAATAAGCAGGTTGAATACAGTTGTTTTCAAATGCTGCCAATGCTGTAATGTGAAAGACAAATCAGCCTTGTTTACATTAAGCCAAAAGATTGAATTAAGACCAGAGCATAGAAAAAGAAAAAAGGAGGCATATTACCTGTAGTTAAAAAAAAAGAAGTAATTTCTAGTGCTCAGTGTTCACACACACGCACACACACACACACACACACACACACACACACACAAATAGATGGACTATCTCTGAAAGCAGCTCTTTGTCACTTCAGATATTCAAAGTTAGACATTATGATTAAAGTGTGGAAGTTACAGTAGGATTCATGCATCAGAACCATGTAAGGTTGAATTTGATTATCTTTCGAACTGTTGTTTGAAAGTCTCTGTGTAATTGAAGATTACAGTGCAACTGAAGATCTGCGACATTGATGAAATCTTGCAGTAGTTAATTAAAAAATAATTCTAACCAAGATCTTGGTAGCCCAGTAAAACAAACGAATTTGTGATGGGCACATATTTTTAAAAGTCTCACACTTAACTAGATAGAAACTTTCCTTTTCTTCTCAGATCCAGGAGCATTGCTATTCATGCTGTGAGAGCTTGGTTCTGACACTAATGGAAACTTCTTCAGAATTTTCCCTAGAGATAATGCCCTCAAAAAGACTGAAATAAAGATAAAAGCTTTTAAATGCTAGTAATCCTCGTATTCACTGATTTGGGATTTTTGGTAAACAGATGGTTGATAAAGCCACAATGTTCACATAATAATGGGGTGGGATGTATAATAAGAGGTGAAAGCAACCTAAGGACAGGATATCAACTTCTAAGAGGCAGAAGTGAGGCTAAAAGAAGTAGGAAGAATAAAAATAAAGGAAACTTTGGTCTTGTGAAAGAAGTGAATAATCAACAAGAGGCAAGAGCTTCAGGAGAAGCCAAGTTACATATGGGATTGGAGACACTTGGAGCTGACAATAAAGGATCTCTGGTGACTTCAAAGTAGTTGTTGGGTTTTAACAGAAGTAACTATGATAGAACGACAAAGAGAAAGTGGAAGTAGAGGTGACAAGACCAAGGGACATATTTTTTAGAATGGAGAAATGACCCTGCTTACAGATTATTTTTAGAGTGATATGGAAGAGATTAAAGGTACAGAAGAGAGAGGATGTTGGACATAATCTTAGATGGCAAGAGTGAGAATGGATCGGAGGAAGGGTAAATTCAGGGGCAGGTCAGTGTGAGGAAGAGGCATGGAGTTCCCAACTGAAAGTTCTTCTTTGCCTTATGAACTAGGGTACAAAATCATTTGCTTACAAAGTGAACAGAAAAAGTGTTTGGGTGGATCATTCCCTTCTCGAGAAGAAAGATGCAAGTGCTTTTGCTCAGACCAAAACTCACTTTGTGGCCAAGGTTGGTCTCAAGTTTATAGTGATTCTCTGGACTCAGCCTCTCGAGTACCAGGACTACCAAAATTCTTGTCTGACACAGTAAATGATTAAGATGCAGGACACTGAAAAAAGTTGATTATATTATCTACTAAAGTATAGGAAGAATTCGAATAATTATAAATGCTATTTTTTGTAAATGGAATAATGCTAACATGGTAAATACCTACCTCTTCTTCAAGTAGTTTCTCTTTTTCTTCGTTTGTCAACAATTTCATCTTTTTGTCTTTGAGCTCAGAAAGGAGAAGAGAGCATGTGTTGATCCATTGATAACATTCTTTCTGATAAGAGATAAAAGATAATTTCTATGCAGGAAAAGAATCACATTATACCAACTCATTTGTTAGCTCACCCCTATTGATGAACTACTAAATCTACCCCTCTAGATCTATCTCCTTTCAGTTAACTTTTTATTAAGATAGGTTTGCCATGCCTTTGTTACTACAACTGAACCCTTCTGGATTCAGAGGGTTAGGATGACATCTATGGAAAATCAGAAGGAGGACCCGGTGGAAGTATTAGGTTTTAGCACTAACCTCAGCTAATTAGTTGTGAGCTCTTGAATAAACTTAGCAGGCTTCATCTATTTTTAGCAGTGAAGTTATTGGTTTACTGTAGGTGACCCTCATGTGGTGGTGAGCTGGTGACTGCTTAACAACCATTCCTCTTTCTCAAGGAAAGAGACAGGGAGACACACACGCATACACACACACACACACTCACACACACACGCACACACACGTGCACGCAGAGTGGGGAGAGAGAGACCCTGCTTTATAGCATTGCTGATGCTCACGGTATAAAGCTCCTACTACAGCAACTTCAGTAATAGTCATCAATTCTGGATGTTACCACTGGATGCGGTGTTGGCAAAGGGTTCTCTGCTTATGTAGTTACGAGCCTCCATTCCACCACTGCCCCGAAGGAACCTTTCAGATATTATTTGAGTTTAACTATTTGTTTTGAGGGGCTGGCCAAATAGCTCAGAAGATTAAAGCGCCTGCAAGCAGGCACAGGGTCCAGGGGTTCGATCCCTGGGCCTGCTGTGTTGGTCCTGCCTCTGAGGCATGCTGAGATGGCAATGGAAACTAGGCATGGTGGCGCACGCCTGAAATCCCAGCTCTTTGGAGGCTGTAAACAGGTGGATCACTACAGGTCTGATCTAGCAGTTCCTCAAAGAATTACTATCAATAACATATAAAAAAACTCAATATCAGAACTCCCAAATTTAAAGACCCAAGCCAAAAATGGGCATCTGATCTGAAGAAACATATCTCAGAAAAATAGAAACATCAAATAAATATAAGAAAAAATATTCAACATCACTGGTCATTTGAGAGATGAAAATTAAAGCAACACTGAGTTTCCATATCACCCCAGAAAGAATGACTATTATCAAGAAATCAACCAAAAAGAGATTCTGGAGAGGCTGTGGCAGAAAAAGAATCCTTTTCCACTGTTGGTGGGAGTGTAGACTGCTGCAACCACTGTGGAAACCGGTGTGGAGATGCCTCAGAAAACTAGGGTTAGCGGTCTCACTCCACCCAGATACTTCCTTTCTGGGTATTTCTCCAGAAGAATTGAAAACATCACATCATAGCGATTTATGTGTACCCATGTCTATAGCAGCACGATTTGTCGTAGCTAGATCATGGAAACCACCCAAATGCCCATTAACAGGGGAGTGGATAAAAAAGTTGTGGTATTTCTGTAAAATTTCTATAAAATGGATTATTACTCAACTATAAAGAAAAAGTTTCAGACTTTTAGGGATAAATGGATGCAGGCTGGGGAGATAGCTCTGTGGCGTGAGTGCCTGCCTGGAAAGTGAAAGGTTGTGAGTTCGAACTTAAGTCCCACCAAAAAAACAAAAACAAAAACAAAACCCATCATTTTAAATGCAAAAGTCTGAGTTTAATCCCCGGTCCCTCCCCTCAATAAAAGATTAAAAGAGATAAATGGATGCAACTAGAGGCTATGCTCATGAGTGAAATAAATAAGACCTGTATGTGTAAATGGCACATTGTCTCCCTAGTGTGAGAAGCTGAAAGAGTAAGTAAGACCCAAATGTACAATAGATATTGTGAAATGGGAAAAAACTGTTCAGGGAGAAAGAGAAACTAGGGTGGGGAAAGGAGAAAAGAAAGAAGAAAATATATATACAGAACATATACCTATATATAATAGTTAAAATAGTCGTACTACTAATTTCTCTTAATTTATTAAAAAGAAAGATTTCTGTTACCATTGTTTGGACAATTAAATGCCTATACCTTGTATTCTGAGTAATTTAAAGATAAAAATATACAATGTATTAACCATTATCACTGTCCTATTGTTTTGAAGTTTTGGGGTTTTTTTCTCTTTAAAATAAAATTAAGGGCTGGGAAGATAGCTCAGGTGTCTAAACTCCTGCCTGGAAATTGCAAGGACCCAGGTTTGATTCCCAGTACCACAATGCCACACTGGCCCCAGGCACCAAGCAGCCACAGAAACTGGGCATGGTGGCACAGCTCTGTAATCCCAGTGCTGGGGAGGCTGAAACAGCAGGATCACTATGTGTCCGAGCTGCATAGTGAGACCCTGTACCAATAAGTAAATAATAAATAAAATGGAATTGAGATAACCTTAATGGCCAGGCATGGTGCATACCTGTTGGGGACTGAGGCAGGAGGATAACAAGCTCAAGCCTAGCCTGGGCAACTTAGCGAGATCCTGTCTGAAAAGAAAATAAATATAAAAGACCTGAGGCCCCAGCTCAGGGGTAGAGCACTTGCTTAGCATGTAAGAGAACTGCCTGTGAGGGGGAAAAGGAGTAGGAGGAGGAAGAGAAAGACGAGGAGGAGAAGGAAAGAGAGGAAGAGGAGGAAAAGGAAGAAAAGGAGGAAGAGGACGAGAGAGAAGAGAGGAGGGAGCTTTAATAAGGAATACTTAGTAGGAGTGAGCGGTGGGGGGCTGTTAAGTACCCTAAGTAAATAACTCATTATATTCTGAAAGTACTCTCAGCTGCAGGATTAAAGACAGGACACACATGTTGCTTTATAAAAATAAAAGCCCCAATCATGGAACAAGTTACAGCCTTACTTCTGGTGTGAGAGCAGAGTCTTGCCTTCCTCTGATAAGGACTCCTTCATTTCTTTACCTGAAATCTCTAGCAAAGGGTTAGTAAGTAGAGAGGACCCAGGTGACACTGGTAGAAATATAAGCCAAGGGCTGTTCCTGGGTGGAATCGAAGTCAAAAATGAAAAGAAGGGATCATCTTTGAAATCACCTAAAAGCAACGACATCGGAAAAAATATGCCATTCTATGGGCCAGCGAGATGGCTAAGCAGTCTAAAGTGCCTGCTTAGAAAAGCTTAGGCAATTGCAGGACCTTGATCCCTGGCACCACATGTTGTGTCAGCCCCACCCCCAGGGCAGGCTGAGCAGGCCATAATATATATAAATATAAATATAAATATAAATATAAATATAAATATAAATATATATATATATATGTAATTTTAGGGAAAAATATTCTACCTTGACTTATCTTCTGTCACCTTATCTGAAAAAATTGCAAAAGGACATAAAAAAACCTAGCAGGGATTTTTCACTATGTGACTTCTGGCTTTCCCCCAAAGTCAAAATGACAGTGAAAGTTAAATGTTTAGAAGCAATTCAAACATTGAAGCAGCCAGGACAGGATAACTAAAGACACCAATGAAAGAGGACTTCCAGAGCTTCTGCAGAAAGTGCCAAGAACAGAGGGACAATAAGTTCAAGAATTTCTTGGCAAAGACATCAGTTATCTTATTTCAAATAAAAAAAAGAGCAAAGTTGGCACAAACATGAGTAGTAAGGAGGCGAGCAGGGGAGAGTATAACTCAGAGGTGAATATTTGTACAGGTAGGTGAGGCCCTGGGTTTAATCCCAAATAATAAATGAGTTATTTAACTTAGAATGAATGTCAGGGAAGGCCCAACTGAGAAACTGACATTTAAATCAACAACTAAAGGATTAATAAGAACAACTAAATAGAAATAGACTGCCTGGGCACAGTAGCATAATCCCAGCACTCAGGAGGCTGAAGCAAGAAAATTGCTACAAGTTCAAGGCCAGCCTGGAGTAGATAGTGAGACTGTCTCTAAAGAGGAATGCATAAAAATTAGGGACTTTTTATATTAGAAAATTATTTTATTTCCTTCTCCAAAAGAAGAGGAAGAGGAGGAGGAGGAGGAGGAACAACAACAACAACAACAACAACAACAACAACAACAACAACAAAAGATAAGAGGGAGAATGGGGGAGGAAAAGGAGTTGCAAGGGCAGGTAATAGGGGGACGGACATCAGAAAAATATATGCATTGGAACTTCCCCTAAAAAATGTGAATTTAGGGGTGGAAGGAGAGCAAATAGGTGGTGGGGAAATAAAAGTGATCAAAGTATGTCATGTGCATGTGAAATCTGCAAAAATGAAAACCACTAATCTATAACCAACAAGAAAAAAAGAGTAAAAGGGGAGGATATTATACAAACACTACTGAAATCCGTATAGTAACATTAGGAGCTACTTTAAAACTTGTATTCCAGTAAGTTGAAAAATCTAGCAGAAAGGAATAGGCTTCTACACACAACATACTAAAGTTGAACCCAGAGGACATAAAACACCTGAACAGATCAATAACAAGCAATGAGACCAAAGAAATAATAAAAGTCTCCCAAGAAAGAAAAATCGAGGACCATATAAATTTATTGCTGAATTTAACCAGACCTTTAAATAAGAACTAAAATAAGTGCTCTTCAAATTGTTTTATGAAATAGAGAATGAAAGGATGCTTTCAAATTCATTCTACAAAGCCAGTATTGTCTTGATACTGAACCCAGACAAAAATATTTTTTTTTAAAAAAAAGGAAAGCTACAAACCAATATATGTGATAAACATAGATTTAAAAATTCCTCAATAAAATTATTGCAAATTAAAGGTAATACACAAAGATTAAATTGGCTTCTTTCCAGGGATGAAAGGATAGGTTACCATACACGGATCAATAAATATGAACGTGGATAATCTGATTTCTTGCCATATTTGGACTCCTTTTGTTTTGTTCTCTTGCCTAAAACTGGCTGAAGTTGAGCCAAAGCTGTAAGCATGATACTTAATAGCACTGGTGAAAGTGAACATCATGAATGGATAGAAGAATAAAAATCACATGGTAGGGGCTGGGGAGATAGCTCAGTGGAATAAGTGCTTGCATGGCAAGCAGAAGGTCTTGAGTTTGATCCCTGGTACCACAAAAAAAAAAAAAAAAAATCACATGATCATCTCAACAGACCCCAGGAAAGCCTTTGATAAAATTCAACATCCATTCATGATGTATATACCAAAGAAATTAGAGATAGTAGGCGATTTCCTCAATATTATGAAAGCTCAGTAAAGTAAAACCACAACCAACACCATACTGAAAAGTAAAAACAGGAAGCATTTCTTCTAAAATCAGGAATAAAACAAGGGTACTCGCTTTCACCACCTGTTCAATATAAAAAATAAAATAAAATAAAAAGGATGCCTGTAGGAAAGGAAGAGTCAAATTATCCCTATTCACAAATGAAATGATCCTTGATTCTGTCTGGGTCTACAGGGTGGGTATCAAAGAAATAGCAGTAGCTCAGTCCTACAAGGGACACCTGGCCATCAATAAATGTCACGGACACTGTCCATGTACACAACATACTAGAACTTTGTGCAATATTCTATCCCCAGACTGTTAGAAGTTTTGGTCCTATATTTGCCATTCCAGTATTTATGTTATGTCTTATTCTTAGTAATTCTTTACTACCATGGAAACTTTTTCTTAGTCTATATTTTTGCATATAAATGCCTATGTATCAAATACCTATTCAAATACTATGCAAATACTCTGAATTGATTACAGATCCACACATATGATACACAACATTTTGGCCCTAAAATTGGACTCATGATTTGATTTGAATTTTGGAATATTGTTTTGAAATAT
>PVKN010028989.1:0-13106 GCA_004027915.1 Capromys pilorides
CCAAATGATAAATGTGAAGGAAAAATAAAGTATGGAACTGGGGCTATGAAGTGGAAGGAGGTATTAAAATTTTAGGTAACTGTTGAATAAAGACATGAAAACTTGTTATATTTCTATAAAAGGAAAAGAAAGGTGAAGGGAAGACAGGTAGTATTGTGTGTGTAAGGCATTAGACTAGTTTACAATGGTAGTCGTAAATATTGGGCATCCCTAGTTTGATGACAGCCAGTTCACTGAGGCTTAGTGAAAAGATGATGCCTGGAAAAGCCCTGTGGTTTTAGCAAGTATGAAGGCCAAAAGAAAGGTTTATGGACTCAAACAGAACAAAAATGCTTAGTGTCAGCTGGAAAGGTTACAAGGTAGTTAAGCTGCTTTTCTAATTTAAATTCATACATCCAAATCTATTTATTTTTATTCATTTATTTTTATGCAGCTCAGACTCAGCGATCCTCCTGTCTCAACCACCTCCTCAGTGCTGGGATTACAGTGTGTATCCGGGATTCTGGGGCCAGCATGGCATGAGGTACCTGGGATTGAACTGGAGTCTTTGCACTTGCCAGGCAGGCGCTTTGATCGCTGAGCTATCTCCCCAGCCCTTCATACATCCAAACGAAAAATGGATGCTCTGTGAAATTATCCTAATATCTAAATGAAAGGAAATAGGAGAAAGAGAAAAACAGATGAATCGAACAATATGAAAGAGATTATTGAATATCAAGGAAAGAGAAAGAGATTCAGCAGCAAGTAGAAATATAATGGTCCCCATGGTCTTCTGTAGCACAAAAAAAGGAAAGCATGTGTAAGGAGGAAACTAACTGGCGCACCTGGTGGGATGAATGGTCTCTTCCGCTCCCAAACATATGTTGAAGACCCAAGTAGTAATACCACAGGCCTTACTTGGAAATAGGGTAATTGTAGACATAGGCAAAAGGGTCATACTGGAAGATGAGTACCCAATTCAATATGACCAGTCTCCTTATAAAAAAGGAAAATCCGAACAATCACACAGGGAGAATACCACGAGAAACTTGAAGTTATGCCGCCACAATCCAATTATCAGAAGGTAGAAAGCCCAGGAAAGATTTTTCCTGGTGTCTTCCCCGGGAGCACTGCCCTTCTTACACCTCGACTTAAAAATTTCTAGCTTACAGAACAAAGGCAGTAGTTTTCATTTTTCTAAATCGCTCAGTTTGTGGTAGTTGTTACGCAATCCCAGGAGCCAGCTAATTCAGTGTGTAAGATGGTTTTGAGACAAACACGAAAAGCATTTCTTCTATAGTAAAAGTCTGATGTTTTGACATTTGTAAATTTTACATTCTTGTTTCCAGATCTCCCTCCTTTAAATTTCATGGTACGTTTTTAACAAGAAAAAGCTTGTTACTGGCCAAACCGAAGGCCCCTTCTGATTAGTATTCTCTTAACACCTGCCACACAAACACGAACATCTGACGCTCAGGCTATGGATGAAGAAAAACCCTTTCAACATCCAATTCAAAGTAGAAGTTGCGAGGAGGCTAGGACCCTCGAATCCCGCGGGTCTGCGGACGCCGCAGGCAGAGGAGGGCCCCAGAGTGCCGCTAAGCCTCACACAGAGATCCGGGTAAATCTCAGGTCTACTCCACCGGAGCAAGGCAACGACCAGCGGCCCCGCCCGCCGCGGCGGAGAGGCGTGGCTCACGGCAGGACACGCCCGCCGACCTCGGCGCCCTCTGGCCCAGCCGGCCGCATCTCTGGAGGTGTGGCCTCCTCGTGTATCCGGGCGTCCGGAGGTGCTCCCTTGCTTCTCCAACCCGCCGGCGGAGGTCCGGTTGCCAGTGGGCCAGCGATCCTGAGGCAGGTCTGCTGGCGCCTCGCGGGCGCGGCCTCCAGTCAGGCCCCCCGCACTCCTCCCGCCGTCGCGCCGCCGCCATCATGCCCTGCCGGCCAGGTGCCATTGCGCAGGCGCATGTGGAGGGCCCGCCCGGCTGCGCCCGGCCGGGAGCCGCGCCCGCCACAAGCTGCGTCCTGCTGCCCCGCCCCGCTCCGCCCCGCCCTGCCGCCTGCCTGCGGCAGCTGGGCTCCTGCTGGCGGCCTCCGCTGTACCTCCTGGCTGCGGAGACGCGGAGGCAGACGGAGACCTGAGCCGCCTGTCCTCGCCCGCCCTCGGCCCACCGCCTCGAGGAACATGGGTGAGTCGCGCGTTAGCGCGGACCTCGCCTTGGGACGCGGGGTCGCGCTGCGTGGAGTCGCTGATGACAGGGTCGGGGGCGCAGGGAGGTGGGCGTCAGGGCCGCGTAGGTGGGTGGGGCGGCCGGTTCAGCTCCCGCTCCAAGCCGCCCTCGTCTCGGATCGAGGCCGCCGACCCGCGTGGTCCCCGCGTGGGCCAAGTCAGGCCGGGTCCCCGCGACGCTGGGCCACCGCTTTGGGCAACTTCCGCACCCTCCCGGCAGGGAAGCTTGCAAGGAGTTTGGGGCTCCTGCCGGCCCGCGTCCGCCCCACGGAAACCCGTACGGTCTCGTCGTGTTCCTAGTGAATCACGAGAGCCTGGCTTGGGTAGAATATTCAGAAACAACGCCGTCCAAAACGGTGCCGTTTACCCCGATTCTTAATTGTTCAGGGTGGGAAGAAGTCTAATACCTTCTGTGAGGTGAAGGGCGAAAGTTTGTGTCCGTAGCAGCGGCTGAGGACCCCTTCCCTTCCGTTCCCTAGCATGTTTCGCCATCCGTCACCCTGGATCTCCCGCTCGCGACCGGCGCCCCGCGCAGCTGCCTTCCCCGCACCCCGCTCGCGCCCTCCAACCCGGCGAGTCAGTGTTCGCCCGGTAGCGCGTGGTCAGCTCGCCCGGAGCTGCGCCCGG
Source organism: Capromys pilorides (assembly GCA_004027915.1). NCBI lineage: Eukaryota > Metazoa > Chordata > Mammalia > Rodentia > Capromyidae > Capromys > Capromys pilorides. Next base: position 2,837 of record PVKN010028989.1, read on the forward strand.
GCAGCGTGAGCCCGGAAACCGCATCTTGCCGATCTCCAGCCTAGGGAGCACAAGAGGGTGGAGCAGAGGGCGGGGCTCAGGGGCCCTGAATTTTGTTTACTGTTGTTTCTACTTAGTGTGAGTACTGCTAATGTGAATGGATTTTTGTACCTGCCCTTATATGTCTAGAATTTTTTGTTTGTTTGCAGGACCGAGGTCCTAACTCACGCACGACCTTGCACTTGCCAGGCAGGTGCTTGTGCCACGGAGCTATCTCCCCAGCTCCAGTGGCATGTTTGGCTAGAGCAAAAGGCAGGAGGAAAAAGTGTTAATAGACTGTAATCAGATAACAGAATATCTTTTTTTGTTTTGGTAGTGGCGGTGGGATTGAACTCAGGACCTTGCACTTGCAAGGCAGGCACTTAATGCCACTGAGCTATAATCCCCAGCCCAGTAGACTATCTTAAATGCCAAGGTGAAGAGTTTGTATTTGTATGTTGAGGGATCAATAAACATTTTTATGCTTACTGTTTTTAGGGACTGACATTTGGTTTTCTGTCGTTTGAGAATAACTTGTAATTTCATCCTATTGCTTCACATTTCTTTGCTCTACGATTTTATAAGGTGGCATACAACAACTTGTTTTTGTAGTATGTCATTAGGTATTACGTTTTGACTTAACAATTTTTTTATTTTTAATGTATTTAGTACAGGGTCCAAGAGTCTCACTACACAGATCGGATTTGTAGTGATTCTCCTGTCTTTCAGCCTTCCTAGTTCTGGGATTACAGGTTTGCACCACCACCCCAGTTTCAGTTGTGTCTCAGCATGCCCCATCTGCTTAAGCCCCAGGATGCTTTAATCTGCTGAGCTATCTGGCCAACCCTCAATTTACATTTTGAAGGGAACAAAACAAAACAAAAAAAACACTGAAATTATAGCAGTGATAATCTAAATCTAAATTTTTTGATTGTTTGAAACTGAAGTTTTAAGCTTACGCTGATGTTTAGATTCATTTTAGTATAACTTTTTTCTTAGTGCTTGCATGGTAATTTTTGTGTCACTAGAAGCACTCTAGAAGTTAAAACTGTAGGCTAGAGTAATGCTAAAAGATAGTTAAACTATGCTGCTTGCTATGATTAGATGTAAATTCGAGTCATTCTGATTTTTTTTTTCAATTTTTTGCACAAAATGGTTGCACATACCAGTTGGTGTGTGTTACATCTTTTTATCAACTAGATTATTAGACATTTCTTCATGAATAATTCAAACTCAAGTTCAAAACTAAACTCATAATGCTTAATATTAATGACCAGGATATAGTAGTGTTTAAGTGAAAAAGCCCTTCTCTGATTTCTGGTGATTGCCAGTTTTCTGTGATGTACATTGCCTTAAAGATGGGCAATTTCAAGCCATAAAATGGCGTTATCAAATACCCATAGATTTGGAAAGAGATGAAATGCAACATACCATTATGTAGTATATTTATCATATAGACGTAGTAATAAGTGCAGAAAGTAATAAAATGCAGTAAGGAATTATGGTCTTGAATAACTTAATGTAACTCATTTAAAGCACATATAATTTAATTTTCAGTAGTGCTTGTCTTAATTGTCTCATAAAATTCCTAAAAATTTAACCATATCTCATTGACCAGTAAAGGAATATCCAGTACACTATTGAGTTAATAGTCCATTAGGAATTGTTTTGTTTTGTTTTGTTTTTTGTAGGATTGGGGTTCAAACTCACAACCTTGCACTTGCCAGGCAGGCACTTGTGCCACGGAGCTATCTCCCCAGCCCCCCCCCCCCTTTTTTTTTAAAAAAAATTTTTTATTTGTTTGTTTGCTTGTTGTGTTTGTTTGTTTCTTTATTTATTTATTTTGTGGCTGGCTCAGCCTGCCCTGGTGGTGGGGGTGGGGCTGGCGCAGCATGTGGTGCCGGGGATCGAAGTGCAGTCCCTGTAGTTGCCTGAGCTTTCCTAAGCAGGCGCTTTAGACCACTGAACCATCTTGCCGGCCCCTAGGAATTGTTGATGTTGGGCTGGCGAGATAGCTCAGCAGACTAAATGCCTACTTAAGCAAACACAGAGACCAGGATTTGATCCCTGGCACCGTATGCCATGCCAGGCCCACTCCCTGGGTGTGCTGAGCCAGCCACAGAGCCTGGGCTGTAATCCCAGCTCTAGGGAGGCTGAAAACAGGAAGATCACTACGATTCTGAGCCGCATAGTGAGACTCTGTACGAAACACATAAAAAATTTAAAAAAAGAATTATTGATGTCAGTTACGGTGCTATTGATTTAATTTTTTTTTTTCATAGTCCTCGGAATTGAATACAGGGCCTCTGCACAGAAATATGTCCTCAGCCCTTTTAGAACAGTTATTTTTTGAGACTGAATCTCACTAAATTGTTAAGTTGCCCAGATTGACCTTGAATTTGGTGTTGCTCTTGCCTCAGCTTCCCAGAATGCTGGAATTACAAGCATGTACCATTGCACCTATTTTATTTTAATTTTTCTAACAGTTCTATGAATGAATGACAATTCTCATTTACTAATTGTATGATTTGTTCAAGGAGACAGGGCTTCTTCAGTTCAATAATGCTATTTTGCGAATTTAATCTTTGAAGCAAATTTTTTCCTCCATGTAAGTAGATATTATCAGTTGGGTTATGCTTATTTTTCGTTTGTGTTGGAAGTCAAACTGAGGATCTTGCTTACCTTTGGAAAGCATATTGTCACTGAAAAAGTCTGAAATCCTGATATAATGCAGTGATTTTTAAATGTTAAATTGCGTAAGAAGCACCTGGAGAGCTTGTACTGGGCCCACTCAGTTGAAATTTCAGATTCAGCAGGTAGAGTTCTTGGCAGGCTGAGAGTGTGCATTGTTAAGATATTCCCTGTAATGCTGCACTGAGTACAGTGCAGGGGCTGGCAGACTTGCCAGTGAAGGGCCAGATGGTACGTATTTTTAAGCTTTGCAGACCAAGAGGCAGAATCCAGAGTATTACATAGAAATGAGAGAAAGTTTATGATGAGAAAAAACAAACATCCACAATTTTTTTTGACTGGATTCAAAATATGATAACATTCATGGAACACAGTATTGTAATACAAAGTGGTAAGACTGAAATTGGTTCTTGGGGGGAAGAAGATAACATTTCACTTAATTGTGATTTTGATCATAGGATTCTGATCCTATTAGAATTTATGTGAAGGGCTGGGGATACAGCTCAGTGGCATAAACGCCTGCCTGGCAAGTGCAAGGTCCTGAGTTCAATCCTCAGTACTGCAATAAAAAAAAAAAAGATTTTAGTTTGTAGATGTTCTTCAGTTAAATCATGCTATTTCATGAATTTAGTCTTTGGAGCTGTTTTATTTCCCCCCCCCCCCACATAGATAGATACTGTTGGTTGGTATATTATTTTTCATTTATTTTGCTGGAAATGTTGCTTATGCTAGGGAAGGAAGCTTATCATTGAGCTTACATCTCCAGGCCTGCGTATGATTGTAATGAGTATGTTCATTGCATAGAATGCATTTCTAGAATTCATTTAGATTCTTCTCCACACTTGAAATTTAGCAGGCCGAGCAATCATTTCTACTTGAAGGCTAGATGGGTGTGCCTTCAAGTGTTTCAGTTGGATAGTTAAATGAATGTTGGAATTTGGACATATCCTTTGCACTTGCCGTGGGGGTCTAAAAACTGCCATATTTGTAGGTTGAGCTTGAAATATGTATATTAAAAATTTGTATTTGCCTAGAGATCTTGTTTTAGCTTTTTTTTTTTAATTTTATTTATTTATTTGTTTGTTTGTTGTGTTTGTTTGTTTCTTTATTTTATTTATTTTGTGGCTGGCTCAGCCTGCCCTGCTGGTGGGGGCTGGCGCAGCATGTGGTGCCGGGGATCGAACCGCAGTCCCTGCAGTTGCCTGAGCTTTCCTAAGCAGGCGCTTTAGACCACTGAACCATCTCGCCGGCCCCATGTTTTAGCTTTTGACAACACAGAAAATATACAAAATAGATAACTTGCTACTTATAATTTGACGGGTTGTCAGTACAACTTTACGGAAGTATACTGTTTCATAAACATCTCTTGTTATTTTATGTATTTATTATTTTGATTTATGTATTTGGTACAAGGACTCACTATGCAGCTTGGACTCACTATTTTCATCCTCCTCAATACTGGGATTATAGACGTGCGCCTAGACTTGGTTGCTGACTCAGCATGCCCAGGAACAGGACCTGTGCAGCATGTGGTCCTGGGGATTGAACCCTGGTCGCTGTTATTGCCTAAGCAGGCACTTCTTACAAGCGTTTTCAAATTTTGATCTTTAGGTCAGATTCTTCAGGAAACATCAAATCTGTAGCAAAAATCTGTTTTTGAAACCCTTTACTTGATCATATGGGTTGAAAGCATTCTTTCTATGAAAATGTGTACTGATCTAAAAAAGAAAGTCACTAATATTCTATAGCTCCTAAGTCATTAATTTGGTTTCTGTGTGATAAGGCAAGCCAGGATATTTCTGTTTCTGATGAAAATGCTCAGAACTGACTCATCTGCAAGAGATCATTTTTAGGATGTATTCAATAATAATACATTAAAATATTTTCTTCATAATAAAATTCACTAATGGATAATAGAATAAAGAACCATGGCTTTACAAACCTTGTATTTTCATAGACTTTATGTTACTCACTTGGCCTCTTTCTGTTTATTTTCTCATCTTTGAAAATATTCTTTACCATTATTGTTCTATGTGTAAACTTTTTTTGTGGTATCGGGGATCAACTCATGACCTTGCGCTTGCCAGGCAAGTGCTTACGCAGCTCAGCTATCTCCCTGGCAGTATAGACTCTTCAAAGGCATTACCTTCAGTCACTCAAGATTGAGGGGTGTGTGTGTGTGTGTGTGTGTGTGTGCGTGCGTGTGTGTGTGTGAGATACTGGGGAATTGAACTTGGAATTTTGTGCCTGCCAGGCAGGTGCTTATGCGGCTGAACCATCTCCCTAGCCCAGAATTGGCTTCTTGAAAAAGCAACAAATCAGTATCACAAAGCCAGGGAGCCTCTTGCTCTTTTACCTTGTATTTAAGTTGCATGTTGACACTGTTGCCAGTGTCTTCATTTTGAGTAGCTAGTCTCAATGAAAGGCCATTTTTAAACATGTCTTTTCTAGAAATAGTTACTTCCTTGCAAACATAATTAACTCACCATCATTAAACAGCCTTTCTGTGAATAATAAATGAGCCATTCAGAAACTGTCTTTGGCCCTTCAGTTTTATTTTCAGTTTTGTGAAATTCTGCTGTGATGAGGTTACTTTGTTGTATATTAACTAGTCTCTCTAGTGATTGCTTTCCTATGCAATGGAAAAGTGATGGATGTTTAGTTTGGAAATACCCATATTTTATTTTTTTGCATGGCTGCAGTGACATTATGTAACACTATAACAAAATAATCCTTTGTTTAGCCTTGTGATCACATGGCTTACTAAAAGCTTCTCAGTGAGACTGCTCAGCATGTGAGTATTATTTCTACAGAATGCATATTGCTTTTTTTTTGTATTTTTTAGTGAAGAGTCTACAGGGTATTCAGTGGCTCACTACTAGATCAGACTTGAGTGATCCACTTGTTTATTGCCTCCCAAGAGCTGGGATTACAGGCGCGCACTACTAAATCCCGGAAGCAGTTGTCGCCCTGAGGTTGGGGTTGGCAAGGCAGGCCTGGGAATCAACTGGGCCCTGTGCCTTATAGGCACTTTAATCAGCTGAGCTATTTGGACTTCCCTACAAAGTTGAGATGATTTTTTTTTTTTTTGCTGGCTAGCTCAGGATGCCTAAAGAATGAGTCTCAAATGGCAGGTGAAGCTGGGGATTGAACTGCAGTTCCCTGTTGCCTGACTGGGTTTACCCAAGCAGATGCTTAAACAGCTGAGCTAACCCGCAAGTACCCCTCATACTGCTTTTTCGAACCATTATGAAATTGAAAAATTGTAAGTCAGGGCCATCTGTATATGTTTCTTGACTTAAAATGGTTAGTCAAATGGGGTGTGACAGTATTCATTGTGCTTGGAGTTGGCAAGTTAAACTATGTCACTGCTGTTGTAGTGCATCAGTCAGTGTGTAAATTTAGATTACTGCCACTACTAGTAAACTGCTGTTGCGATATGAATGCAGCCATAGGCAATGCATGATCATTTGAGTTATAGTGTTAAAATTTGAGTTTTATATTTAATTATCACATCATAATATAATCTTGATTTCATTCAGTCATTTGTAAATATAAAAGCCATTCTTAACCATTAACCATGTAAAAAGAGGTCATATAGTTGGTGCACTCCTGCTATAAAGTAATCTACCTAACTTTTCCAGGTTGTTTTCATCCTGTGAATTCTCTACGTGAGTGAATATTCTGACATTTGGACATTTGATTTTTTTCATTACCAAATTTAAGCTACAAGGTATTTCTTATTTCTTTTGGGTAGCCCAGAAATTTTTCTTCCTTGGTCCTGCATTTCTATATGGCAAACTTGGAGTTGAGTAGGGAGTACCTCCTTCAGGCTAGTAAGTATATGCGCATACAAAAAATAAATAAGCTAGTAGCAAGGATCTGTTCAAGTAAGTGTTAATAGAAAACATACCAGAGATGGCAAACATTTTACAGCTTTCAGTGATAAAAGCAGCCTGCTGTCAGCACTTGCTCTATACCCTGGTAAGTCTTACATTTATAAAGTTGATTCATGCTTCATGAATGCTGGTGTCTGAATTGCCAAAGATTTTACTGTACTAAAAATTGTGGAGGGCCAGCCAGATAGCTCAGCAGACTAAAGTGCTTGCTTAGGCAGAGCGCGGTGGCCAAGCTTCGATCGCGAGCGTGCCATGCTGGCCCTGCCCCTGGGGCACTCTGAGATGGCCATTGAGACTGGAGGTGGTGGCATGTACCTAAAATCCCAGCACTTGGGAGGCTGGAAACAAGAAAATCACTACGAGAGTCTGATCTATGTAGTGAAACCCTGTAAGCCCTTTAGTAAAATACAAATAAAATAAAATTAAAATTGTGGCACAGTTGCATCACTTTTTTTTTTTTTTCTTTTAATGTATTCAGTTGTTGCAGAGTGTCACCACACAACTTGGATTCATGGTGATCCTCCTGCTTTCAGCCTCTCCAGTGCTTGGATTACAGGCATACACAGCTACCCCCAGACTCAGCCAGCTCATCTTGCCCTGAGGGCAGGGCAGGTGCAGCATGTGGTGCAGGTGATTGAACTGTAGTTCCCGTGCTTAAGCAGGCTCTTTATTCCACTGAGCTATCTTGCAAGCCCTTGAATCACTTTTGATGAAAAGAAAGAAAAACTTAATTTTAAAGTGAAGTTGTAAAAATTAAACCATATAGTAACATATCAACTATCTGAGTCATGGTTAAAATGAATTTTCAGTTGGCCAAAATGATATATAGACAGGATATTTTCTGTTCTTCCATAAACCTTAGGCAAGTTACCCGAACTCATCATATGCTCATTTTATAAGTACCTTTAGCATGATTGTTAAATAAGACCCAGAGAATAGGTACCAGTTAAAAATAGAGGAGGAGCTCATCTTACCGGCTTTCCTATCAGAAATCTTCAGATTGCTGATCTTTGGAATTGAAAGACAAGATCCAGGAATCAGTGCAGTCATGTTGAGAGTGAACATGGCCTTCACTGTCAATAGTCCAAGTCTGAATTTAACCACATGGGTCTCTGTAAACAGGAGTCTGCACATCTGCCAAACAAAGATTTGGGAGTCACACAGTCTCACCAGTGCAATATTTTATTGAGCAAATTTATAGCAAAACAGAAGCATACCCATGCCATAAGCTAGAAGCTGGAAGGAGTACCCATGGTGCAGAATCTTTCTTCCTCTTGGCCAACATGCTGTGAAAACGAGACTCAGTGGGCAGCCCTATAACTCATGGAGATCCTGAGACCAGGCTTTCAGGATGGGCAGAGCAATGGTCATAGACAGTTGCCAAACTTGAGTGACAGCTCTGTAAAGAACTGTGCTCTGGGCAGTCTATAACATGGAGCCAGAAGACCTAGCAAAGAGCAGCCAGAAGTTTTGTCTTTTATACAGTAGGGAATTTGATACAAATAATATGTGGAAGTCACAAACAATATGCACTAATCCTATGGTGGAAAAAACATTTTTAGAAGACATTTTTATAAGTTTCTCAAAAAGGGTTCCTGTGGGGCTGGTGAGATAGCTCAGTGAAATAAAGCACCTGCTTAGGCAAGTTTAGGCAAGCACAGGGATCATAGTTTGATCTCAGCACCACATGTTGTACAAGCCCTGCCCCCAGGGGTGCTCAACTAGCAGAGTCCAAGCATAGTGGTGCATGCCTGTAATCCCAGCACTGGGGAGGATGAATAAACAAGAGGATCACTGAGTCTGAGCTACGCAGTGAGACCCTGTAACAATGAAATAATTTTTAAAAAGGGTTCACAAGGAAAGTTTTTGGCATGTATGCCATGTTTTTGGCATGTAGGCCATGTGATTATCACATTACATGATTACTGCACAAGTTGCCACACAGACACATGAGATTAAATGGTTATCAGCAGCTAGTTTAGACTCAGTAAGGGTAGAATCTGCTCATTTCATGTAACATGGAAGCCTTAAAACTCAGTTGTCTAATTAGGATCTTGGTACTTCTAACAGAGGTCCTTTGGATTTCTTCCTTTATTTTTGTTCCTTAAGCACTAAATATATTTTCTAGGGAAAATAATGGTCACCTTTAAAAAGGTCATCACAGTATGTAATACTGCTAGATTGGTTCTAAAGTGTATTATAAGAAAACATTTACTAATGTAAGAATTGTATAAATTTACTTAAAATACTTATATGGTAAAGAATTGCATAGAATAATGTACAGCTTAAAATAGCTAATAAAGTCCTAATCTGTAGTGAGGTTTCTGTGTTTCACAGAAAAAATTAAAACCATAGATCTTATAGGTTCTTTACATTTTTACAGAAAAATAACTTTCAGAGCTGGGAGGAATCTTTGCCATCTCAAGGATTTTTGAAATAAATTTGTCAGGTTTTAATACCTAATACCTTAACTGATTTCTGTCTCTCAGAAAATAAAATGTTGATTTGTCTTTAAAACTGGGGACATAGCTGGTCTAAAAAGTAAAATCAGAACAAAGAAAAATTTACTTGAGGCAGTAGTTTAAAGTGTGTTTGGAGAAAGGGCAGTCTAGCTGTCAGTTGTTTCACAGGCCTGGTGTTTATAAGCACTGTCAGTCAAATCAGAAACAGAAGACTCTTAAGAATATGAGGTAAGAAAAGGACAAAAAAGTACTGGAAGTAGTCACATTTTCCACCTTTCAAAAGCTCATCTCTTAACTGTAGATAAAAGATAATGTAGGGTTGGCCAAAGGGACTAAAGCACCTGTTTAGGCAGAGCACAGGGCCATGATTTGATCCTGGTGTGCCTTGAGGGCTCCGCCCCCAGGGCGTGCTGTGACGGCAGTTGAGACTGGGTGTGGTGGCACACACCTGTAGTCCCAGTGCTTGGGAAGCTAAAAACAGGAGTATCCCTATGAGTCCCATCTGTATAGTGAGACCCTGTAGACCCTATACTAAATACATTAAAAAAAAAAAAAAAAAAAAAGTGGTGTAAAAGAATGAGTGACCAAAACAGAGAAGAATATAAATTCTGTTCTCAAAAGGCAAAAGAGACCTTTTAAGAGGATAAATCGATTTACTTTCTCAGCATCTGGTATAGCTTTTCTGGCATATACAAATAGTCATTACTTATGCTGATAAGGAACTTTTGGAACTTTTTTTTCCTCTAGCGTTTATTCTTCAGTTAATTCAGTTAAGCACTTACTAAAACCTAGAGTAGATATGCAAGATTGTATTACCTTGATATTCTGTGGCAGAGACTGCTTCCTGTTATATGTATGTCATCGTTACTTTTTAGGTCTTATATTCACTTAGTTGTTACATAGTTGTTCCTACTACCTAGCATGGTCAGATAAACTCATTCTTGAAAAGTTTATGTCTGAATAAAGCAAGATGTAACCATTCATTTCACACAGTTCTGATTTGTGTAGAGTTTCATTTCACTGCAAAGTGCTGACTGCCTATACAGTGGAAAGAGCCAGGACTTTAAAAAACATGTGTCTGATGTACTCCAAATTTAGCTCATTTTAGACAAATTATTCAACTTCAGAATTCAGTTCTTTTTTTTTTCTTGTTGCTTATAGTATACATTAATTCCAATGCACATTCACTCAATGACAGAC
>PVKN010028990.1:0-13120 GCA_004027915.1 Capromys pilorides
AACTAGGATGCAGGAAAAAATAATTCAACCTCTGAAAGATGATGCAAGAATGAACAACGTGAGATTAAGAGGAATCAATGAGAAAGAAGGAGTCAATACAAATGAAATAAAAAGAATATAGGCAGAAATAATAGCAGAAAACTTTCCAAATATGAGAAAACAATCAGATATTCAGGTAACTGAAGCATACAGAATTCCAAATAACAACCTGAATAAAATTACATCAAGACATATAATAATCAAGATCCCAGAAATCCAGAAGAAGAGTAACATATTAAAAGCTGCTAGAGAAAAGAAACAGATCACATTTAGAGGAAAACCCATCAGAATAATGATAGATTTCTCTCCACAAACCATTAAATCAAGAAGAACATGGAGCAGAGTTTTTGAAGTTCTCCATGAAAACAAATTTCATCCCAGACTGCTATACTCCGCAAAACTCTTTCAAGTATGAGGAAGAAGTGAAATACTTCATGATAAGGAATAACTAAAGAATTTCATGACATCAAAGCCAACACTACACAGAATACTAAAAAACATTTTAGAGAGGGACCAAAATGACCCAAACTCAAGAAGAGAATGATCCCACCAAATAGGGCAACTAATTAAAAACAGGAGAAAAAGAGGTAAGCAGTAGTAAATAAAAGTCATGTCAATCATAAGTCAATACATTTCATTTATAACCAACTACGTTAATGGACTCAATTCTCCAGTTAAAAAGATGTAAACTGGGAGAGTAGATAAGGAAACAAAGCCCAAGAATATGCTGTGCACAAGAAACACACTTAACTCATAAAGAATTTCATAAGCTAAAAGTGAAAGGGCAGAAAACAACACTACATGCTCCAGCACCTAAAAAAAAAAAAAAAAAAAAAAAAAAAAAAAAAAAAAAAAAAAAAAAAAAAAAAAAAAAAAAAAAAAAAAAAAAAAAAAAAAAGCAGGGGTGGCAATCCTGTTTGCAGACAGTCTAAACTTCAAACTAAGATTGATCAAATGAAACAAAAAAGGCCACTACATACTGGTTAGGGGAAAAATTCAGAATGAAGAGGTGACACTCATAAATATGTATGCACCCAACACGGGAGCAGCAAGTTATACAAGACAAACTTTAATGGACACAAAAAGTCTACTACCCAGTACTACAATCTTAACAGGAGATCTTAACACCCTCATAATGAAAAAGATAGGTCAAGCAGGTAAAAATTTAGCAAAGAAGTAGCAGAACTGAAAGAGAACTCAGAACAACTGGACTTAGTGGACATACACAGAGTGCTTCACTCAACCTCTTCAGAATACACATTTGTTTCAGCTGCACATGGACATTTTCTAAAATAGACCACATATTGGTCCACAGGTCATGTTTAAGTATATTCAAGAAAACAGAAATTATCCCATGCTTATTATCTGACCACAGTGCAATGAAATGGGAAATAAATCCCAAAGAAAAAATAAGAACTCTACGAATACATGGAAATTAAACAACACTCTTCTCAGCAACCAGTGGGTTATAGATGAAATTAAACAATATCTAGAATTCAAAGAAAATTCATACACAACCTACCAGAATTTATGGAATGCAATGAAAGCAGGTATCAGAGAGAAATTTATAGCTTTGAACTCATACATTAAGAAAACTGTAAGGGAGCAAATGAACACTCTCATGCAGCACCTAAACTAACTAGAAATGGAAGAGCAAACAAAATCCAGAACCCAAAGATGGTAGAAAATTATAAGGATAAGAGCAGAGATTAATTGAATTTAGACAAAGAAAATAATACAAAAAATTAATGAAGCAAAAATCTGGTTCTTTGAAAGATTAAAGAAAATTGATAACCCCCTAGTTAACTCATCAAAAAGAGAAAAGAAAGGACTCAAATTTATGCAATAAGGAATGAAAAGGGTGAAATTACCACAGACCAAGCAGAGATTCAGAGGATCATAGATAGCTAATTTGAGAATCTTTACTATCACAGAACTGAAGACACAGAGGAAACGGACAGATTCCTCGAAAAGTACAAATTACTACAACTTAATCATGAGACATAAATACTCTCCATAAAGCAATAATAGTCAATGAAATACAAAATGTAATAAAAAGCCTGAAAAGTGCGGAAGCTGATGGATTCACAACTGAATTCTACAAGAAATTTATACAAGGCAGGATCCCAATACTCCTCAAACTCTTCAGTGAAATGCAAAAGGAAGCAATCCTTCCACAATCATTTCTAGAGGCAAGCATTACACTGATACCAAAACCAGAGAGAGATGCAGCTAAAAAAGAAAACTACAGGCAAATTTCTCTCATTAACGTAGATGCAAAAATCTTCAATATAATCCTTGCCAATACAATACAACAAATGATCAAGAAGATTACACAACCTGAACAGGTAGGATTCATCACAGTGATGCAAGGATGGTTCAACATATGCAAATCTGTAAATGCAATACATTGTATCAATAGAGCCAAAAGCAAAAATCACATGATTGTCTCAATTGATGCCGAAAAGGCCTTCAACAAAGTCCAACACTCATTCATGTTCAGAGTCTTACAGAAAATTGGAATAGAAGGCCTCTACCTCAACCTGATAAAAGCCGTCTATGACAATCCAACAGCTAACATAATTCTTAATGGAGAAAAATGGCAGTCTTTTACTCACAAATCTGGTACAAGACAAGGATGTCCTTTACCACCATCCCTAGTCAATATAGTCCTGGAATCATTAGCTACAGCTATTAGACAAGAAATAGAAAAAAAAGGAATAAGAATAGTTAAAGAAGAAGTAAAATTATCACTATTTCCAGTTGACATGATAATCTACTTGGAAGACCCAAAAGACTCTACCAAGAATCTGCTAGAATTAATACACAAATTCAGTAGCATAGCAGGTTACGAAGTCGACACACAAAAGTCAATAGCATTCCCCTACACAGATAACAAGCAAATTGAGAGAGAAATTGGAGAAACAATAACTTTCACGATAGCACCGAAGGAAATGAAATACTTAGAAATTAATCTAAAGAAGGAAGTAAAAGACCTTTTCAATCAAAACTACAGCACTTTGAAAAAGAGATTCTAGAAGATTTCAGAAAATGGAAAGATATTCCCTGCTCCTGGATAGGAAGAACCAACTTTGTGACAATTTCCATACTCCCTAAATTGTTATACAGATTTAATTCAATTCCTATCAAAACACCATCAACATACCTCACAGACCTGGAGAAATCATTCCTAAGATTTATTTTGAATCAAAAAAAACCCAAAATTGCAAAGATAATTCTGGGCAACAAAGGTAAGGCAGGAAGCATTACAATTCCTGACCTAAAGCTACACTATAAAGCTACAGTAATAAAATTAACATGGTATTGGCAAAAAAAATAGACCTGAGGATCAAGGAAATAGATTAGAAGATGAAGAAACAAACACAAACACACTCAGCCACCTTATCTTGGACTAAGGGGCCAAATGCACTTACTGGAAGAAAGATAACCTCTTTAAAATTAGTGCTGAAAACACAGGCTCTCTACATGTCAAAAAAGAAAATTTCACCCAAGTCTATCACCATGCACTAAACTAAAGTCTAAATGCATTAAAGATTTAAATATTAAAAGGAAATCATTAAATCTCCTGGAAGAGAAAGTGAGAGAATATCTTGAAGATATTGGGGTAGCAAAAAGTTCATGGACAAAAATGAAAATGTACATTTAACATTTTAAAGCATCAAGAAATAGGACCTCCTCTGGCTAAGAACTTTTTGCAAAGTCAAAAGAAATTACCAACAGAGTGAAAAGACAATCCATAAATTTTGAAAAGATTTTAACTAATAACTATTCAGACAAAGGTCTTCTATCAAGAATATAAAGAACTAAAAACCATTAGGGTTCCAAAATTCAAAGAACCGATCCAGAAATTGGCATTAGAGATGAACACAAGCTTCTCAGAGAAAGAAATTTGGCAAGGCTTTATGTAGATGAAGAAATGCTCCACATCACTAGCCATCTGTGAGATGCAAATTAAAACAACACTTAGATACCATCCCACCCCAGAAAGAATGGTTATCATAATGAAATCAACCAACAACAAATGTTGGAGAGGCTGTGGGGAAAAGTGAACCCTTCTCCACTGGTGATGGGAATTGAGATTGGTACAATCAGTGTGGAAAGCAGTGTGGAGGCTCCTTAAAAAATGAGAACTAGAAATCCCATTCAATGCAGCTATCCCCCTACTGGGAATTTTCCCATAAGAACTGAAAATATGATACCATAGTGATATCTGTGCACCTATGTTTATAGCAGCCCAATTTGTAATAGCCAAATCTTGGAAACAACCAAAATGTTCATCATCTGAAGGATGGTTGAAAAAGATGTGGTATTTTTATACATGGAATATTAGTCAGCGATAAAGAATGATAAACTGGAAGACTTCATATATAAATGGATGTATATTGAACATATACTCATAAGTTAAATAAATCAGACCTACATATGTAAATATCATATAGTTTCCCCAGTGTAAGAAATCTAAAGAAGAAATAAAAATGGAAAGGCATAACACAGCTGAATGGAAATCAAAGACTTATGGATTAAGCAATAAAGTGACTGGAAGCAGAAAAGAGAGGAAACATAGCAGGAGCAAAACCATACACGTATCTACACAGGATGAATGTGATACTGGTCCGAGGAACCTTCAAAAGGTTTTCCACATTGATGATAGCAGCATGCAACACTGGAACTATGCTTGGAATGCATGTCGTTCTTGTCTTTTAGATGTGTACTGCTTGTAATGTAAATTCAGTTACTGCTGTACTCTATCACGTAAATGGTTGGTTAACAAAAAAAAAAAAAAAAAACCAAAAAGTGTATTAAGTGAGAGTATGAGACTAGACAAAATGTCGCATGCTTGACAGGCTACAATTTTGTACATCCTTGGATTTCTAAATGTCTGAGTAAAAATGTGTAAATGTTTTTAGCAAATTCTAAAGATATTTATTAGAATATCAATGATTGACAGAAAATACCAATTGCAAGATAACTCTAAGATTTTTGATACTCAGTAAGACAGTCATGTTAAGCTCAATTACCTATGTTATAGAGTAATGGTATCGTGAAGCTTCTCTGCTGGAGGGTTGAGAATGTAAGTTAACAGACCAAAAATTGGAGAAAAAGAAGGGCCACGAGGATAACCAACATTTTGGCCCTACCCCTTCAAGGTCAGTGAGGACTCAGGACATAAGAGAACCTGTGCTATAATATCCTATATCTCAGTGGTTTCCCAAATTTTCTGTTCAATTAGATTAAGAGACCTCAGAGGAAAGGAATAAATGAAGTATAGTGCGTCTAAGGAGAGGTATCAAGAGAAAGAAACATTCTCTCAGGCTTTCACAGAGAGAAACTGGTCAAACAATGGCCATGACTCGTCCCAGTGGTTGACACTGGCAACAGTTCTACAAAGCACTGTACATAGTTCCAAAGTTAATCCTGAGGGGATTTGACCCTGGAAGATATAAAAGATGAATATTTTATTATAAAAGTCTGGCCTTAACTTGCCCTTGATCACCCAGCAGAAAAGGTTAATTTCGAGGCATAATATGTAGAGCTAGAATTACGATGAGCTTTAAGAGACTTAAACCAACAGAATCCAACATTGCCAGTTTTACCAGTAACCCCCTGCAATTATGGAACATTGGACTGTGTATACAGCTACTCCCTCTTAGTGAAAAGAGAAGATTTTTTTTTTCTTTTTTTTCCTCCCTTACTAATATGGATTAGAAAATTTATCATGTTTACCCCTGTGCTCTGTATAACTACTATTAGAACAGCAATATTCAATGTGTCAATTATTATGAATGCACTAATAATGTATTTTGAAACTATCATATTGTTATTTCTTATTGAAAATAAAAATAAAAATAATAAAAAAAGAAAATTTTCCACTGTTGGTGGGACTGTAAATTGGTACAACTACTGTGGAAATCAGTGTGAAGATTCTTCAAAATACTAGGATTATAGGTAACTTTTAATCCAGTTATTCATTCTCTTCTTGGTATTTTTCTCTAAAAACTGAAGATACCATACCACAGATGATTGATGTACACCCATGTTTATAGCAGTATACTTTGTTATAGCTAAACCTTGGAAATAACCCAAATGTTCACCAACTGACAAATGGATTAAAAAGTTGTAGTATTTTTATACAAGAGTATTACTCAGGTATAAAGAAAAATATACTTCAGACTTTTATAGGTAAATGAATGCAACCAGAGACCATAATAAGTAAAATAAATAAAATCTACATGTATAAATATTGTATCTTGGTCTGAACAAATAGCTCAGCAGATTAAAGTGCCTGCAATCAGGCCCAGTGATAGTAGTTCAATCCCTGGGCCTGCAGTGTATTCCCTGCCCCTGGGGCACACTGAGATGGTAATTGAGCATGGGTGTGGTGGCTTGCACCTGTAATCCCATCTCTTGGGTGGCTGTAAATAGGTGGATCACTTTGAGTCTGATCTAGTAGGGAAACCCTGAACACCCTGTAGACCCTTCCCTAAAATAGAAACAATAAAATGAAATGAAAAACAAAATCATTGTATCTTCTCCCTAGTATGAGATCCTGAAAGAGTACATAAAATCTCAAATGTACATGTCTCAGTTACTTTTCTTTAGTTGCTGGGACAAAATATCTGACACAAAGTTAAGAAAGAAAAGGTTTATTTATCTCACAGTTTTTGGAGCTTTTAGTCTATACTTGGATGAACACTTATGGCAGAAGGCAGCAGTTCATGGTGGCAGAAAACAGAAAAAATCAAAGGGAGGAGCAGCAGCTGAGGAAGCTAGCTAGCCCCTTCCCCTCCACCTTACATGCAGATCAACCACACCAGGGCAGGTACAGCACTAACAACTATTAGCTGAGGATTGGATAAAAATGAATCACAAACTCTAGAAGCCACCCCATGATTGCATGAGGCATTTGGAGGAAACTAGACACAGACCATAATGTTCTACACCTGGCCCCCCATAGAGTCATGCACATCACTTTATGCAAAAGCCATTTTACTCCATCTGTAAGAGTTGCCAAAATCCTATAGTTTCATCATTGCTGAAAAGTCTGAGTCCTAAGTTCTTATCTGTGTGCCTCTGTACAAATACAAAGTTCAACACTTTCAAGATTCAATGACATAGAGAAACATTACCATTCCAAAAGTTACAAACAACAGGATACCAAGTGTTGGGACCAAATCAAGTATAAAATCCAGAAGAGCAAACATTAAGTCCTGTAGTTCCATGTGGAATATCTGAATCAGTCTGCAGTGAGTTGTGATTCCAAAGGTCTTATGTGGCTACACCCCTATAGGATGTCTGGTGGTAGCTCTTACGACTTCTTTCTTAGGCCTGTTTTGCTCCTATCTTGAAGCTATCCACATATGATCCATGTTCCTGGATTTTTCAAAGTTCTGGACTTTGCATTGCACATTAGGCTTCTCACTCTGCTTCACACACTGACCTCTCAGGGCCACACCTCTGGCCTCCAAGGCTTTCTTCTGAAATCTAGGTGGAAACTTTATTAACCTTAGAACTCTTGCATTGTATAAGTATCTAAAACCAACACGATGTTGATGATGCTAAGATCTGTTGACACCTGGACCTCTGGCCTGTTTTTTGTTCTCTCTTTGCTCTAGGTGTCAAGTGGCTGGATCACTGAGTGTTCTCAATCCAATTTTGTATAACATGTGGTCTATGCTGCTGGAATTCTGTAACCTGGTGTGACCGCCACCATCATTCTGGAATGTGGTGCTCTGAAACTTTCTCCTTGCTTTGAGGAGAATGTGCACTTTTCACTTTTCACTTTTAGTTCTGAGGCTGTAAAGAGCGGAGACTTTCTACTTCTTATGAAACCTACACGCTATCTTTTCAGTGTTTTGTTGCTTCTCAGTAATGGAAATAATTTCAGCTCTATCTTTGCAGTCCATAACATTATCAGAGCTTCCATTCCGGTCAAACTCACAACATTTTAAATCATCCTGCTGAGTTCTGTGTGCTTGGTTCTCAGCATAAATCTGACTAAAACCTCCTGAAAATAGTCATGTCACTGCTTCAACATTTGACTGTCCTGAAATTTCTTTGGCCAGATTAATTAGTCCACCATCCTTAATGACAGTCTCAGAAAAGCCGCTGGACATGAGTAAAATTCAGATAAACTTTCTGCCAAGATATAATACACATTTTTCTGGAGTCCATCCACCAATGCAGTCCTTCTTCCCTGGTCTTTCCAGGTAGGATTTCTATCAGCATTCTGGTCTACTGAACTCTGACCAGAATATCCCATATGAAACAGTCAAAGATGTTCCGGCACTTTGTTTTTTGGGTGACATCTCCAAAACTTTCCTATCTATTCCAATAAGCCAGTAATAAAGACCTTTTAACATTATGGTCCCGTGCAGACAAAGCAATGACCCCACTCTTCATACCAAATTCTGTCTTGATTAATTTTCTCTCATTACCTAGACAAGCTACCTGACACACAGAATTAAGGAACGAAAGGTTTATTTAGCTCACAGTTTGCAGAGGTTTCAGTCCATACTCAGCTATCTCCAAGACAGAGTGCCACATGGCAGAGGGCATCAGTTCATGGTGCCAGAAAACAGCAAAAAGTAAAATGAGGAGCATAATCTGTGCCAGCTAACTAGCCTCTTTCCTTGTCCTCTTACATTGTACTGCCGATCACCCAGCCCAGAGCTGGTGCAGCACTCATACCTCACACCGTATGCCAAGTATTGAATCAAGAATTAAGCACAAACTCTAGAAGCCAGCCCATAATTGCATGACTCTTTGGAGACACAACTAGACACAAACTATAGTAGTATAATAGATACTGTGAAAGAGAAAGAAACTGTTCAAAGAAAATGAGCAACTAGAACAAGGGAAAGAAGAAAAGAATGAAAGAAGGAATTGAAAAAAAGATATAGATGTGCATGTGCAAGATAGCTTGGATCATTGAACTGTTGATTCCTACTGGTCTATTTAATGTAGTAGTTAATGCTTAAATTTTTACTCTTTTTTTTTTTTTAACTTTTTGACCAATTCTGCATGCTAATATCTGATAATGCGAACACCTAACTTGATGACAATATGCAGTACAACAACCAATTACTGCCACTTGGTTTAGTGAAATACTGTATCATTTACAATTTTTTAACTTTATTTTATGCTCTTAAAAGTTATTTCTGGGGTGTCTTCTGGAGGAGATTAGCATTTGAGTTGATAGCCTGAGTAAAAAACACTGATTCTTACAAGTGGAGAGGGGCATTTCACAATTTCATGAAGGTTTCAATACAGCCACAAAGCCAGGAAGGATTTTCTCATATTCTCTTTGAATTGCAAGTTGACTTTTTCTATCTTCATGTCTTTGGATTTGGGGGTTGGGGCTTGGATTTACAGCATTGCCTTCCCATAAAATCTCCACTTGTGTTTTCAGGCAAACTGAACTATATGAGAGAATGTGTTGATTCTCCAGTTTGTAACAGGAGAATTTCATGCCTTCTTGACCTTGATATGAGTCAATTCCTGTTGCAAATCTCTCAACGTATATTGGTATACATTCAACTTTTTTAATGGACAACATTAACTAAAGGTACTCTCCTTATCCATCTTTAAGAACAGAATACTGACTCATATTTGTTAAACGTATATGCACATAAATCCCTGTTTTGAGTCCCCAAGCTAGCACAAGGGCTATTTTCTCAAAGATTCACATGGAGGTCTGGTAGAAGCAATAAATCGTAAATCTAGAGAACACTGAGAGCACATTGGGCACTCTTCGTGTTTGGAACTGTTACTGAAAGAGTATCTACTTTTTGTTGTGGGACACAAGTCTGCAAGTTCCAAACATTTTGAACTTCTGCTTATGCTCTTCTCCTATAATGCCATATAAGAGTGACCTTCACACAGTCAGAAGAACACAGAACATAAAAGAGCCTGTAGTGTAACAGCATATAACTCAGTGGAGCCCCAAATTTCCTATTCAAGGAGATTATGGGGCTGCAGAGGAAAACAATTTATGATGTACAGTGTGCCTAAGGGGAGTTATCTAGAGAGAAAACATTCTCTCAGGCTTCCACAGAGAGAAAAATCATCAAGCAATGGCCATGATTCATCCAGATGGCTGATACTGACAAAAGTTTTGCAAATTACAGTACATGGTTTTAGGGTAAACTCTGAGGGGACCTGACTGACATTTTCAGATACAAAAGTTACATAGTTTTTGTAACAGAGGTCTTGGTTTGTCTTGGTCTTAAACATACAGGAGAAAAGTCTAACTACGAGGTATAAAAAGGGAAGCCATATTAATATGCTGAATTGTAAAAGGCTCAAGTGAACAGCTTCCAATAATGCCTGATGAGCTGATAATCCACTACTGTTACTGACTATTGGACTAAATATACAGCTACTTTCTCTTTGTGCAATGAAAAGGAAGATCTGCACTAATGATGTTTAGGCAGGAAATTATGTCTGCATCTGTACTCTGAACAACTATGACAAAGACAATATTATACAATGTATTAATTATTGCAAAAATAATAAATAAATAAATATAAAAAAGTGACCCTCATCAAAACTAATAGTGGGACACTCAGTAAATTTCCAAGACCCAAGAATTGTATGTTATCCCATTCTGAAAATGTGAAGGTTGCTTGTCTCCTCTAAATGAGTAGATGAACAAAGTAAGGGAAAATATGAGTTCACCACTCAAATATCTATGTGGTCCAAATAATTAATATCAATTAAGAAAATATGGCTGTCAAGGGCAAATTTGAGCTGAGAGGGCATCAGTAAATTTAAATCTACATGGCCTTTTTTGGAAGACAATGACCATTATCACCAACATATGGCCACCACGTGAGACTAGATATGCTAAATAATCAGATATTTCAACAGAAGCCAGAAATATGATTTCTATTATAAGTCTACCAGTTTTAAAGTGTTGCTTCATATTTAACTCAGTGCAAGACAACTGAAAGTCATCTCTGACCATTCATTGTCCATTTTAACCATCAACAATCCATTCTGAACACTACAGATTGAATGATGTTATTACACAAATCACATGCTGAAAATACTCCCATGTCTCCCTGTTTCATAGGGAAAAATCATCAAACATAATATCTTGGCTCGTATGATCTGTCTCACGCCTAGAATTCCAAAGTTCTGCCCTCATGTCAAGATACATTTTAACTCAAGTCCTAAATTCTGTAGAGAGGCTATTATTTCAGATATTCAGAATTCTACTATAGAATCTTTGTCCTACTCTCTCCTACTTCTAAATCTTTACCATGTATTGATTTTCTTTAATAATATCTGACTTTCTGGAGAAACAGTCATTTCTTCTTATTGTTTTCAAAATATATGTTCTTTGAAAAGTGGAAGTTTGTGCTGTTCACAGCTGGGCTTCACACAAAATGTAGCACATAGTAGGCATTCTGGCTATTAAGGTTTATCACTCAGTTCCAGTACATTCTTCTAAATTACATTCCATGAAGCTGGGACTTGGTGAAATATGTCGCTATTGCCAACTAGATTTCTGTTAGGTTTCAACAATTAATATTACTAAATATATTGAAAGACAGAAAGATGGGAATGGAGTTGTTTTTAGTTTTGTTTTGTTTTATTTTTGTTTTCCTTTCCATTTTCCCTGTTGTTCTGTCAATAGTGGTTGACTTTGGTTCCTATAGTTTCCCCCTCATTTTCACAAGCAGCTTGATAAACAGCTATCAGAAATACCAGCACCTGTCAAGCAGCAGCCCCTTGACAAATGTGGAGGATCCTTCTGTGTAAGTTCTGCCTTTCGGGAAGTTTCCATACCTGCCAAGCAGAACAGCACTCTCCTCAAAATTCTTAGACTCCATACGCAAATGCTTTTGTGGTTCACTGTGCTTTCTCATGTTGGAGCCTCTTTTCATCTTCCAGCCACAAGGTCATGCCTCCTTGAAGCAGTAACCATCTCTGTGCTATTGTATTTTTGTTCCTTCACTGCAGTCTCAGGCCTTCAATATCTGCTTTATCAATGCCTTTACAAGTGCCTCTTTTAGCTACTGAATTCTATGTTCCCTACTGGAAATTGAGTGATACAGTGGGTATTTAATAAATATTTAACACACTTATGAATAAAAGAATGTGGCCAACAGACATTCCATTCGTAAGATATATCCTGGAGAGCCTGCTCACAGAGCTTTTGTGACGATGAATCATCTTTACACAAATGCAACCATTGCAGATTTTCCCTGCTAGCCAGCTGAACGTCTTTGGTCGGTTGCTGCGTGCTCCATCTGCTTGGACTGTGCCTCCAGGGCCAGCTTATAGCCATTAGAGACCTTTATAAATTGATATTGCGATGTCCTGAATGAACAACTCAAAATAAAATATATACATAGAAAAATACAGTCACAGTTATCTGTAACCTAGGTGTAAGACTGGCAAAGTTTTATTTCCTTTTATTGACTACTTCAATCTATTTTTATTTTTATTATTATTTGTGTGTGTGTGTGTGTGTGTGTGTGTGTGTGTATTATTAAAGAAGTGTCTGAAGGGTGTTCAGGGTCTCACTACTAGATTGTACTTGTAGTGATCCACCTGTCTACAGCCTCCCAAGAGCT
Source organism: Capromys pilorides (assembly GCA_004027915.1). NCBI lineage: Eukaryota > Metazoa > Chordata > Mammalia > Rodentia > Capromyidae > Capromys > Capromys pilorides. Next base: position 12,645 of record PVKN010028990.1, read on the forward strand.
GGGATTACAGTCGGCACCACCACATTCAGTCTCAGTTGCCATCTCAGTGCACTGTAGTGGTAGGGTGGGCATGGCAGTTCAATCTAATTTTAAATGTTATTTTAAGATCAAATTCATGAAGAAAAATATCGTCCTAATTTTTATGTATCTAAAATCCTGATATCTTAATCACATATTTGGTCACTTGCATAAATCACAATTCTAACATTTTAAAAATAATGATATAAAGAAATTGCTCAAAAAATATAAACTTCTGTAATGATTCAGACAGTAGACTTTGTCTTTATTATTTTTACCCTCTGGAGATTCAAACTTATCTTTAATCAGTTTCTCCATAATTTCCTGAAGCTTCCAGATTTATGGAGTGCCCATTATGAGAACCTGACTGGAGCTAAGGAAGTAGCTCCTTTGTTTGACATGTATGAATATTTGGGTTGTTTTCCCAGAACTGCCAACATGTATTTGTGGCTGTGCAT
>PVKN010028991.1:0-13107 GCA_004027915.1 Capromys pilorides
GCGGCGGCGGCGGCGGCGGTGGCTCTGGGGGTGGCGGCGGTCTTGGCTCTTCCAGTCATCCGCTCTCCAGTCTGCTCAGGTGGGTGCGCGCGCGGCCGGGCCCCGCCTGGAAGCTCTGGTCCCCGCCCGTCGGCGGGGGTCCCCGGAGAGATCGGGGCGCCGTGGCTTGGCGAATGGGATTGTGGGGTCCCCGGGGCGACGGCGCCTGGGGGTTCGTTCAGCTTCCCGGTCCGCGACGGAGAATGGTGGGAGTGCCCAGGTGGCACCATGCTGCATGGCACAGCTTCGCTGCACCCTCGCCCGCTACGGGGTGCAGGCTGTGGTTTTATAAAAGCCACTTTAGAGCAAATACACAGAGAAAATCTCGCTCATCTCCTGCAGAAACTCCCACGCCTTGCAACGTCTCACTGCTCTCCTGAAAGAAATTCTGTTGATTTCCTTCTGTTAGGACCTTGGAACCTTGCACCAGGCTCTGCAGGACTGGCTAGGCTTTTGTTTATACTAAAATTGTAGATTTATGGCCTTCGAATAAGAGTTTATCTTTAAGCTTCCCTGGGAGAACCTCGAATTGTCCTCTCTTGCAGTCACCCTCACTTCATTCATCTGAGTAGTAGATCCAGGATTCATCAGGGGGCTTTAAAGAAATAAAGGTTTTAAAGACCTATAGGAGCCTAAAGGTGCTTTAAACTTTGCCGAGATCTGTTAAACACTTGAATCTGGAGTTTCAAGGCTGGAGGGGAAGAGATCACTTTTGTGTAGCTTGGAAGGAGATTTGGAAGCGCTTTGTCAGTGTGAGTAAAATGTGTTGTTTCAGCAACGCTTTCATAGCCTGTTTTCCTTCCTTGTTCTGAGGTTTTTAAAGAAGTGGAAGTTTATTTAGAAATGGCTTCGTTAGCTTTTGTTCCCTATTAGTTTATGTAACTTCAATTCGTGTGAGCTGGGACCGGAGAAGCCCAAGGCTGTAACAGACTGTTAATGTATTAAGCACAGAGTTCCAGCCAGAGTCTTTACTGATCTTGAGGTGGCTGTCTCTGATGAGTTGCTGATGTAGCTTTTGGGGGTTTGCCAGAGATACCTTAACCCTAGAATCCTCAAGACAGACACTGTCACACGTCACCTGCCCTGCAGCACAGGTGAATTGATTCTTGGTGTTCTCACTCCTCACTCGCTGGGAATCTCCGCTGAGGATTGCGGGGGCGGGGGGATAAGCAAGGGCAGGAGTCTGTTGCGCATGTTTTCCGTTCGAGTCTCCTATTGAAGTGCCCAGGCTCTGAGGATGTGGATGGCGGATGGCGTTTCCCATGCCGAGAGCTAGAGCTGCCTCCTGACTTGCCCTGTTTGTTGTGGAGGCTGCAGATGCCTAAGCACTTCCCAGCCTCCCATCCCTGTGACTCCCGGGGGCAGGGAGGATCTTGGGGTACTAGTTACGTCAGGTATGTCATTAATTAGAGCTGACTCTGGTTAAACCTGGTGAAAGATCTCTGAGCAAATGAGACAAGACACTTAAATAATTCCTTGGTCAGCATGTCCTCACCTTGTAGGTTGGACATGCCAGGGGTGAGTCCCCTATCCCCCAACTGCTCTTTCTGCCAAGGACCTTGAGTTATTCAGTGAAAGCTGTGCGATCGGAGCTGCAGATCTGGCCTTTGAATTAGCTGCTGGATACCATTTCCATTAGTGCTGCCAGCAGTGACCTAACGTGTCCAGCTATTCGTGGAGCTTGCAGCTGCATGGGTGTAGATGTTTCCAGTCACACGTGCTTGTCCATTCATGAATTTATGATTCCTTCTCATTGCACAAACGCAGTGTGGATATTCTTGGGTGACACAGTGTCCCTTCCTCTTACGCTGCTTGGTCTCAGCTCTTAACCTCTCAAAGCCCTCCGATGTGCCTGGTGCACACGGACCTTTCAAGCTTGGGAACGCCTCACCTGTACTATGTAGAGCACCGGCACAGCATCTAGGCTCACCTGACTTTCACAGTTTGGCTTTTTATTGTGGATTATGTTAACATATAATCATCTTTACTGGTTTCAGAATATACCTGAGAGTCAGAAAGTCAAAATTAAGACTTCCACTTTAAAAGAAAAAAAAAATATATATATATATATATATATATGTATGTATACATATATATATATACACACACATGTATATATGAGCATCCTTCTGATGCTCATTTGTTTATATTATTCAGGCAGTATATTAGAATCAAAGCCATTTGTTCTGGAGTTAGATGGCCTTGAATTTGTAATTCATGGTCGCAGGCTGCTTGATCTTACATAAGGTAACTCTGTGAGCCTCAAGTTGTGTATCTGTGAAATGGGAATAATACTACATGCCTGATAGGTACTGTCTCAGCTAATGACTGGCAGACTTATCATGATTCCTGGCACATTCTCAGTGCTTGGTGTTATCCTCACTTCGTGCCATGGAGTTTTGCCAGGCTGCACCTGCTCTGTGCGGATTACCATGCCAGGCACATTTCAAATGGTGATCTTTCATGCCTGGCAATCTGTTTTCAAGACATGGCAGATTAGCAACAGTAAATAAGGGAGGACCTGCTCAGGCAGGCATATTAATGCCATTCATTAACGAAATGTTCATTTGTCGTCGCTTTGTGCCAGGCCAAGTGATTGCTAGGTGCCCTCTAAAATTTATCTCACACCTAGCACATGGTAGGCTCTTTTCCCAGTGTGACCTGTTCCTCATAGAGCTCATGGTCGTATAGCTGTCTATTTGGCAGATTGAGCCCTGCTTTAAAAAGGATGAAAATCATCCCTCTCAGCCCTTAGAAGTTATCAGTGGGGCTGGGGATATAGCTAAGTGGCACAGTGCCTGCCTGGCAAGCTCAAAGCTCAAGGTTGGTTTTCGATTCAGTATCCAAAAAAGAAGTTATCCGCATAGATGTTTTAGCTCCTCACACCTGCCTGGGCCCCAAGATTCACTGCTGTGTCTTAGTGCTGCACGTTCTGTCCATTGCAACTTTTAGCCTCCAAAGATTAAATTACATTCAGTAATGTAGTGAAATTGCTACAATGAAATTGTTAGTGCAAATAGGAAAATACACCTTTTTGTTTTCTATGGAAAATGATTCCAATATAAATTTTTGTTACTTAAAAGGAAAATAATAATTGAAAAACATAGTTACCCCAAAATGGTTAATCTGAGAGGTTCTAGATCGCAGGGATTATACCTACATAATACGGACTTGTTTTCTGACTGTTTAGTGGGTTTCTGCCTTCAGTCTGTAGGTTAACTGATGGTGAATTTTAGCAGTAGGCATAGAGTGGGCATTGAAATTCTCACTGTATGGAGTTTGCTGTATTCAGGGTTTATGGCAAAGTTACTGCTTTCCAGGAAAGCAACTTCTGTTCAAGAATGCAGTAAGATTTGGGTTACAAGTGATGTCCAAAAGTCTAAAAGTCCAAAAAGATCTAAGAAAAGGAAATGTTAGAATAAAAGTATTCATCAGGTAGCTTAAAAATGAAGGTTGATTTATGAGCTGATCACTGATGTGTGTGACTAGAAAGGTAAAATGACAAGAATTCCTCAATTCAAAAGCCTGAGAGAAACTGAACCAAAGATTGTCACTGTGAGGGAACACTGGTGGTTTAGGAAAATTCCATGCTTAGTTTCTCAAGCATTAAGAAAATAGAGGACCTTGGGCTGGGGAGATAGCTCAGTAGAATAAGCGATTGCCTGGCAAGTGCAAGGGCCTGTGTTCAATCCCCAGTTCTGCCAAAAAAAAAAAAAAAAAAAAAAAGGTAGAAAATAGAGGACCGGTGAGATGGCTCAACAGTCTAAAACGCCTGCTTAGGCAAGCTTAGACAACTGCAGGGACCACAGTTCAAACCCTGGCACCAAATTCTGTGCCAGCCCCACCCCCAGGGTAGGTTAAGCCTGCCATAATAATAATAAATAAATAAAAGAAAGAAATAGGGCCGGCCAGATAGCTCAGCGGACTGAAGTGCCTGCTTAGGCAGGCGCAGAGACAAGGGTTCAATCCCCAGTGTGCCATGCCGGTCTCACCTCTGGGGCATGCTAAGACAGTGATTGAGACTGGGCATGGTGCCACACATCTGTAATCCCAGTGCTTGGGAGGCTGAAAACAGGAGGATCACTACAAGTCTGATCTATGTAGTGAGACCAGTATTAAATACATGAAAAAAATAAATAAAAATAAGAAAAGGGTAGCCAAAGGGGCTTGCTGGAGAAACCTGAAAATGTACAGATAGCAGTAAGCATGGCTATATGCTTACTTTTACTCTGCCATCTCATGAAAGAAGAAAAGAAAAAAGAATATCCCCAAATAGACCCAAATTTCCTGTTATTGAAAGGCTCTACAGTAAAGAATGAGGAGTTAGAATGTTTGACACATGAACCCCCTTTTGTGGATGGTAGCAAGTGCTCCCAAACATCGGAAGATAAGACAATAATAATAATAATGACAATATTACTATTTTTTTTTTGTTTTGGCGGGACCGGTGTTTGAACTCACGACCTTGCACTTGCCAGGCAGGCACTTGTGCCATGGAGCTATCTCCCCAGCCCCACAATATTACTATTATTATTTTATTTATGTATTTGGTATAGGGTCTCACTATGCAGCTCGGACTCTTAGTGATCCTCCTACTTTCAGATAATTACTTTGAAAAAAGTTATTAATGTTTGCTTAAAAAATTCAGACCTTTTTTAAAAAAAAGAATGGTTAACGTAACCATCTTATCAACTGGCCCTCACGCACAGCCTTGGAGCTCAGAGATTTTGATGTCATGACAGCTTTTCCTCCTGCTGACCCTTTGACTTCTGCACTTGTTTTGTGGCAGACTTCTTTTGAATTTTTTTTTTTTTTTTTTTGCGGGACCAGGGTTCAAACTCATGATGTTGCACTTGCCAGGCAGGCACTTGTGCCACGGAGCTATCTCCCCAGCCCCTTCTTTTGAAATATTGATCTTGAGCAAAATGATTTTAGCATGCTAAGTAAGGAAGAGGGCAACACGGACGATGTAAGGATTGGGGGATAGGGGACCCGAAGCAGGCATCTCACTTCTTGTTCTTCTAAAATAATGCAAAAGGGAAAAAACAAAGCAAATCACAACTGTCCCTAGGAGGACACTTTCTGAACCTTCCACCAAACTACCTTAATTAAAACCAGCTTTTCAAGGACTTCTGAAAATGCGCCGTTTAAGTATGATTTTGTTGGCATGTCAGCCCTTTTATTTTGTAGTTGCTGTGCATTAGATTCTTCGTTCTCCAGAGAAGAATGTGGGTCCCTTGTTAAAAACAAAACAAGTCAGCATGCCTGGAGATGATTTCTGTAGTGGCAGGGTGTCTAGTTGTAAAAGAATAACTTACAGTAGTTTAATAAGTCGCCACCCCCTTTTCCCCCTGAATTCTGCTATGAGGTTCAGTTTGTACTGCCTTAGTGTGCAAGTTAGACACAGGAAATGGTGGGACAGCCTTGTGGTCTGAAAACTTGGACTGGTATCCAGTCAGCTTCAGCCTGCTTATTGTCATGGGAGGCTACGGGCACATTCAAAGTGGCATTGTTGGCCAGAAAAAAATCCCTTCAAAAGGTTCCTTTTCCCCTCTTTGGCTTGTTCACCCCAAACAGCTGTGAATTTTGGTTTATAAAAAGGAAATGACGCAGGCTATTTCTGCCCTGGTTTTCAGTAAGGAAAATAAATTACTGGGTTTTGTGGCCCAGAGACACCAGGGAAACCCTGAGAGTAGACAGCGAAGAGTTTGTTCTTAGAAAAGTGAGGCTCTCCTGTGGGTAGGAACGTGGTCTCTCTGTTTTTGGAGAGCCCTCCAAAAATGTTTCCCACACCTACTTCCAAAAGATTACTGGGAGATTTTCTGTGGTATAGAAAATTATATCATATAATAAGTTACATCCATCGCACATCTTCAGATATCTTTGGTGTGGTTAGAGCTAATGGTAGTAATACTAAAAATTATATGGTACGGCTTTCATATTTACCCTTCCTCAGTAATTTGTAGATCAAGTTTGTTTAGTTTACAAATAAAAGTTTCGAAGACAAGTCCGTTGTCTCTGCTTGGAAAGCCATTAGTCCGCCCTGTTGTTTTTGGTGTGAGAAGTCCAGAATGTGCCCAAGGTGCCTCAGGAGAGCAGGTGGCCTGCTGCGCCAACGGGCTGATCCTAGCGCTGTCTCTAGCTAATTATGGAGCTTCTCAGCCTCCTCTTGGACGACTGGGCCTGGGTTGGTGCCTGCCTTCCAGGATAGCCCTGGATGAGCTAAATCGTGCACAGGATGTAAGGCCTGACCCCTGCTGAGGCCTTGGTGGCTCCGGCTGCTGCATGTTCACCGCCTCTCCTGAGTCGTTTGAGGGTCCCGCCTGTCAACTGTCTGTCTTCAATGTTGCCTTCTTAAATTGATAAATGATAAGAGCTGGCGCCCAATCCTTTTATATATGAGGAAGCTCATTTTGAAAAGCTTAAAAGTGTTAGTGGTGATAAATTATCAATAATCCGATTTGGTAATCCCTGGTTTGATGGTTTAGCGTCCAAAATTTCAAGGTTGTTGAGAGTATGCTGTGGAGCCCTGGGCGGGATTGTGGCAGTGTCCTGGAGTGTCATGCTCCTCTGGTGAAACCTGTAATTATTCACACGAAATGGGATAGATATAAAGCAGTTTCTTCTCAGCTAAGGTCAGGCTTTAAAGTTTGCTGCTAATTTATGAAAACACATTTTTAGGGCTTTTTGGATTTCTGGATTGTTAGGTGAGGGATTATAGACCTTCGCCTTCAGAAGAAAATGAAATAATTTGTAATTCCTCTACTTAAAGAAATTAATTGTTGTATTTTTAGTGTGCATACTTAGTCTTTTTTTCTGATTTATCAATTTTATTTAAAATATTCTGATAGTGGGCCAGTGAGATAGCTCAGCAGTCTAAAGCGGTTCAATCCCCGGCACCACATGCTGCGCCAGGGCAGGCTGAGCCGGCCGTAACATGAATGAGTGAATGAATGAATGAAAGAATGAATAAATAAATAATTTTTAAAAAATAAATAAAATATTCTGATACCTATTAATATAAAAAAGTATTGGGTATGAAAACAACAATATGCATTATAAAAAAAGAGCTATACTGTGTCGAAATGGAAATATAACACCAAAATGCTGTCATAATTGCCATGATGTAATATGTATGGCTTTGATTTTTTTGTGTGTGCAAAATTATATAACTTGTCAGTTAACATTCTAAAAATAAAAATTAAAAACCGAAAAAAAAAAAAAAAAAACAACTTTGGGTTCCATGTGGTATTTTCACACGCAGACAGCCCTTCTGTTACCTTCCCTTACATTTTCCTCCCCCGTCCTTATTTCTTTCTTCTCATCTAATAATGGTCTTTCTTCCACTTTTACACCACTTTTTATTTTTTATTCTGTTATCTTTTAGATTCCAGACGATAGGGAAAACATGCAAGGCGGCCTTTCTGAGTCTGGCTTGTGTTGTGTGACACGACGGTCTCCAGCTCAGTCCCTTTTCCTATGTGGTTTTGTTCTTTATAGCTGTGCAGTCCTCCATCATGGTTGCAAGCCACATTCTCCTTAGCTATTCAGCTGTGGATGGGCACCCAGGCTGGTTCCTTCCACGTGTTGGCTTTTATGAATTATGTCACAGTAAAGACTGGTGTGCAGGTATTTATGCTGACTTTAATTCTCCCAGATGCATACCAAGGAGTGCTATAGCTGGAGCATACAGTAGTTCTATTTTTTTTTTTTTAATTTTATTTATTTATTTATTTGTTTGCTTGTTGTGTTTGTTTGTTTCTTTATATATTCATTTTGTGGCTGGCTCAGCCTGCCCTGGTGGTGGCGCTGGCGCAGCATGTGGTGCCGGGGATCAAACTGCAGTCCCCGCAGTTGCCTGAGCCCTCCTAAGCAGGCGCTTTAGACCACTGAACCATCTCGCCGGCCCTAGTAGTTCTATTTTTAATTTTTGGGGAAACCTTCATACTGACTTCCATAGTGGCTGCACTAGTTCATAGTCCCACCAGCAGTTAAAATCTAATCTCCCTTCGTCCTCACCAGCTTTATTTTTTTGTTTGTTTGTTTGTTTAAATTTTATTTTAGCTAGTACCTTAAAACTTCTTCAAACATCCATTGCTTCTTTATAGTGAAAACTCATTATAATCGCTAATCACCTTCATAGGCAATAGTGTCTCCTTTTATTCAAGGAAGGCGATGGCAGATTTGAACATCCTTCTTGGATGTGGTTTTAGCTCAGTGCTACCCCATTTGAGGCTGGGTGTGTATTCTGCCAGGGGTGGGGAGTCCAAAGTTCTTGTTGCCTTCCTGGCTGTCACTGAGCCACTTACTGTCCCTGGATGCCCGTGACTCCTCAGATGGCCTCCTCCACACTCATGCCAGGAAGATGTCCAGTCTGTCCCACAGTTGCTTTCTTTCCGTCCTCCCTTTTGCCATGAATAAGCGCCCCGCTGTAGAAATGACTCATGAGATTAAGTTAGTCTCATCTGGACAATCTCGTACTCTAAGTTGCCACCAACATCATAGAATTTTATTTTATTTCCAATGCTTTTTGTGTTCTTTATAGCCATTCTGACTGGGGTGGGACAGAATGTCAGTGTAGTTATGATTTGCATTTCTCTGATGGCAGGAGATATTGAACAGTTTTTCATAGGCCTATTGGTCATTCGTACTTCTTTTGACATGTGTCTAATTTTCTTAGCTATTGATTAGACTAATTTTTTGGTGTTTTTCAAGTTCTTTGTGTATACTAAATATTAATTCTCTGTCAGAAGCATAACAGACCAAATTTTCTCACATCTTGTAGGCTATTTCTTTGTTGTTTCCATTGCTGTGCATAAACTTTTTAATTTGGTATGGTCCCATGAGTTGATTTTTGCTATTATTTCCTGTGCTATTGGAATCATAATTTGGAAGTCTTTGCCTGTGCCTGTGGCTTCTTATTATATAGACTCATGGGGCTTCGAGTGTTTCTTTTAGCAGTTTTAATCTCAAGGGTTATAATATAGGCCTTTGATCCATTTTAATTTTTCTTTAATTGGTTTTTGCATAGTGTCAGTGATAGGGATCTAGTTTCAGTCTTCCATGAATGGATATCTGGTGTTCGCAGCTCCATTTGTTAAAAGGGCTGTGTTTTTGCTAGTGTATACTTTGGCCCCTTTGTCAGGAATCAGAAGGCTGTGGGTGCGTGGTGGTTTTGTGTGTGTGTGTGTGTGTGTGCCCTCTGTTCTATTTCATTGGCTATGTGTTTGTTTTTGTGCTTGTATCATGCTGATTTTGTGTGACTTTTTTTTTTTTTTTTTGCGAGACGGGGGTTCAAACTCATGACCTTTCACTTGCCTGGCAGGTACTTGTGCCACGGAGCTATCTCCCCAGCCCCCTGTTACTGTGACTTTGTAACATAGTTTGAAATCTAGTACTATGATGCCTTTAGTTTTCAGCTTTTTGCTTAGGACTGCTGTGGCTGTTCTAGGCCTTTTATGTTTTCTAGTTCTGTGAAGAATATGATTGAAATTTTGATGGGTGTTGTGGTTTGTATCTAGTTGTCCCCCCAAAGCCTCATGTAAATCAGGGGGCTGTCAAGAGCAGGACTGCAGGGGCGGGGCTTGAGGGGGCGGGGCCAAGAGAGGCGCGAACGTTAAACTGACAGCACGCGCTGTCAGAGGTCCCTCCCCACGTGGCGGTTTCACGCGGAGGTATGGAGCGGGTCATCCTGGGCACGGCAGCGCCCCAGCCCCTCCTCCAGTCCCTGTAAAGCAGGGGCAGCGCCTTGAAACCTCCAGGAACTAGGAGCTGAATAAACCTTTCCTCCCCTAAGCTTATGTGTCCGGTGTTTGTCTCAGCAACGAGAGAAGAGTTACTAAGACAATGGGGATTTCATTCCATCTGTAAATAGCATTGATTTGCTGATCATAAGCATGAGGGGTCTTTCCTTTGGTGTCTTCTGTACTTTCTTAAGTCTTCTATAAGTTTCACTGTAGAGTTCTTTCACCTCCCTGGTAGGTTGTTTCCTAGGTTTTTTCCTTTTTCCCAAAGTTACTGTGAATGGAATTGTTTTCCTGTTTTCAGTGTTGTGGAAGGCAGCATTTTTCAGGCTCGATCTACCCGCGTACCTGCCTCAGGTTTCTCATGCAGGGCTTACTGGAATGTACCAGAATGCCCAACTCAGTGTGGTATTTTTGTACCTGTACAAGTGAGATATAGTGCAGTGGCTTAAGCGCTTGCTTGGAAAGGGCAAGGTCCTGAGTTTGATCCCTGGTATGGCAAAAACAAAACAAACCAAAACCAGATACTCTGGGAAGTATGCTCTAAACAAAATGTCATTCTAACTTTTATTGTGGAAAATCCTGGCACTTCTCTCCTGGTGCACACTGGAGCTGCACCATCTACAGGAGTAGTCAAGCCTTCTCTGTGTTCTCAGGGCAGCTCTGAGCACCTGTCCCCTAGTACCTCATCTTCAGTGTGGAGCATTTCTAAGATACTGGATTGTAGCATTACTTTTACATTTGGAAGGGATTATTCAGTGCTTGCCTTTTCTAGGGTTAAGCAAGAACTTTTTTTTTTGAAACAAGGTCTCGCTATGCAGTTCAGGCTGGCCTTGAGCTCACTTTTTGTAGCCCAGGCTGGTCTCGAACTCACACTGATCCTCCTGCCTCAGCCTCCCAAGTGCCAGGATTACAGGCGTGCGCCACCACGCCCAGCCAAGCAAGAACATTTTTATTGCCATCTTTTTGTGTGTGTGTGTGTGTGTGTGTGAAATTATAGTTTTCAGCTTTATAATATTTGTTTATATACCTAATTATATTCCTTCCAGTTGTAGAGAAACTTTAAAATTTGGGGATACTGGGGATTGAACTTGGGGCCCTTGCATTGAGCTACACCTCTGGCCAGATTCAATTTGCAGTTAAGGAAGTTGACAAAACCCTATCTCAAAATCAAAAATTTTTTTGAAGGATTGGGAATGTAGCTTAGTGCAAAACCTTGGATTAAACTCCTACTGTTAGTTAAAAAATAATACACATGCACACATATATCAATGTCCCTCATAAATATATATAATGTGAGAAATAAAAATAAATATTTTTAAAAGCTTATCCTTGCCCCAGGGAGATAGTTCAGTGGTTTAAGCGCCTGCCTGGCAAGTACAAGGTCCCGAGCTCAATCCTGGTACCACTAAACAAATAAATAAAATGTTTAGCATAGAATTGTTCTAACAAGAGAAAACTAAAGACACACTCCCCATGGCAGGGGAGGGATTAAATAAATTACAGTTCATTTACGTCGTCATTGTCGTCGTCGTCGTTGTCATCATCATCATCATCATCATCATTTGTGGTACTGGGGATCAAACTCAGGACTTTGTACCTGTGAGGCAGGTGCTTATGCTGCTGAGCTATCTCTCCAACCCTTTCATTCACATTATAAATGACAGTTCATACATGTTACAGATAAATTAAGTTCATACACATTTATACACTTTAACAAGATTTTTTTTTAAGAAAATATTTATTTATTTATTTATTTTTTTTCCACACCTTTTATTATTTTTTTCAAGAAAATATTTATTGAGGGGAAAAAATTCTGTACAGAAAAGAGAGTACAGAAGGAGGGGCCTGAGCAGGTTGGCCCAGGAAGCTGTCTCTTCCAAGGATTTTATAGAGTAAAACCATGCAGTGAGGCAGATCTGAGGTGGAGAACATGGGAACTCACTTGGATGGGCGTGAGATGAGACAAAATTATGGTCAACCAATGAGATTACAAGCACCGTTGCTCGGGTGAAATTGATAGAGTCCTGGACCAAATGGGGAAGTGAGTCACAAAGGAAGCAAGGACAAATATAGCACAGGAATTTATTTGGTAGTAGCCGGTAGTGGTTGCGTTAGTGACTCTTCCTGGCTCCCTCAAGATGGTGATCAGTCCTGGATGCTCATCTTTAGGGAGGTGAGCATTCATTTGAGCCGATCTTTGGTCTTGAGATCTAGCCTACAGCAAGAGCATTGGTCTCTTCCAAAGTTGAAGTCGTCTTGTTTTGCATGCTATCTACTTGGGGGCCTAACCCTGTTCGACTATCTATATTTTCATCTAGTTTAGCTGCCTACAGCATAGCCACATGGTCAGTTTGCATGAGATTTCCATTATTTTGTGTTACATCCTCTTTGAACTCACTGAGTTTCTTTGTTTCTTATTGATTTAGGGAATGAATCTCCCAACCTGAAAAATACCTGGGCAGAGTTTGTGTTCTCTAAAACCAAAGAATTAATTTTAGGAGCAATCGAGGTTTAAGAGCAGAATATATTTATTAGAGGAAAGGAAACTTCTGTCCAAGAGAGGGACAGGATTGGGACATGAGTGGGTTGCCCAGGAATCTGTCATTTCAAGGGATTTTTCTGGAGCAAAACCATGTGGTGAGGTCTATATAAGGTGGAAAACATGGGAACTCGCACGAGGTGGGACAAAACTATGATCAACCAATAAGACTACAAATATAATTGCTCGGGTAGAACTGATTAAGTTGGAATCAAATGGAGAAGCAAGTCCTGTAGCAAGCAGGCTAACGCGGAATCCAGGGTCTTCCTCTTTGGGGTTAAGTTAGTGACTTTTTCTGGCTCTTTCAAGGTGATTGATAGCTATTTAGAATGCCAACCCCTGATGCCCATTGCTAGGGAAGTAGGTGTTTGCGTCTGTTTACTCTTTTGTCTTGAGCTCTAGCCCCGGTAGGAGTGCCTTTCTCTTTCAAAGTAGCAAGGTCATCTTCTCTTTCATATTGTCTCCTTGAGGGCCTAGTCCTGTCTGACTGCCTATGATATTTCTATGTAATTTAGCTGCATATAACTAATAGCTGCCATTTAATAATTTCATTTTTAATAAGAAATAACAATAAGATAGTTTCAAAACACGTTAGTAGTGCATTCATAATAATTAATACATTGAATATTGTTGTCCTCATAGTAGTTATACAGAGCACAGGGTGTAGACATGATAAATTTTCTAACCCATCTTAGTAGGGGAGGAAAAAAAGAAAAAACAAAAAAAAAAGATGTGATATTTTTATACAATGGAATATTACTCAGCTATAAAGAATGATAAACT
>PVKN010028992.1:0-13102 GCA_004027915.1 Capromys pilorides
TATTCTGAAGTCTGTTTTGAAATATAACACAAAAGTATCACTTTGTACGATTTGTTTTTTCATTTCATACAAAAGCCCTGTGATATCATGTCTTATCATAAGTAAGAGAATTACCAACAGTAAGGGGCGACAGTGACATCCTTCTGAAATGAACAATTCACCAAAGAGTAGCCTATCTTGGAGAATCTTTCCAATTTTCTAACACACCTCCTCTTTACCTCATTTTGTTCACTCATTATATCTAGTATTGATACAGACACTCTTGCTGCCATGTTAAAGAAAGGCACCTCTCTAAAAGTCACAAAGAAGCCAGGCATGTGGGCACACGCCTGTAATCCTAGCATTTGGGAATCTGAGGCAGAAGGATCCATGTGAATTTGAGACCAGCCTGGGCTACAAAAGTGAGCTTAAGACCAGCCTGAACTGCTCAGCAAGACCTTGTCTCAAAAAGACAAAAAAATAAAAAATAAAAAAATAGAAGTCACAAAGAGTAACCATTAGGTGGCTTCCTAAGAAACAACGGTCACACAAAGTGATGACACCTAATGTTAAGCACCCAACTGAAAGGGGGAAAAAGCACAAAGCAAAGCAATTTAAAATGAAGAAAAATGATCATTTCAGAACAACAAATGGAAACTATTCAAGCAATAGAGCAACTCTAAAAACAGAATTTGTAGATGACCCCAGAAAACATTGCACTAAGTCAAAATTCAATGCAATCGGGGCCAGCAGCATGGCTGAGCGGTCTAAAGCACCTGTTTAGGAAAGCTTAGGCGACTGCAAGGACCATTGTTCAATCCCCGGCACCACATGCTGTGCCAGCCCTGCCCCCAAGGCAGGCTGAGCCAGCCATAATTAAAAAAAGAAATCAATGCAATCAAAAATTGTGTGGTAGTTTGCTGCTTGAGGGACAAAGATTAGCAGCCTGTGCAATGTCTTCAGCTTTCTGCTCTGCAGATTGATTTGACTCATTATTTGAATTATGCCTAAGAACTCAGCACTTGCACATTAGCTTTGGCAGGAAGGCAGCTGGTTCTTGTTTTTAGAATTACTGCCTCCAAATATAAATTGTGTGTGTGTGTGTGTGTGTGTGTGTGTGCGTGTGAATTCTCAATTACTTGCTGAAATTAGATGAGGATGTGGCTCAGTGATGAAAACGCTGAGGGCTTCACATGGGTGAGGCCCTGAGTTCTGGTCCAGCACTGGAAATAATCATATTCCTAAATAATCTCTTTGGTCCCCTTTTTTTGTATCAGGAATCAAACTCAGGACCTCGCACTTGCCAGTCAGGAGTCGTGCCACTGAACTATATCCCCAGCCCTCCCCTTGACTCGTTACTGTTGGATTGCTGGCCTGTTTCTTCTGGAGGGAGTCTGCTTCATAAGTCTGTATTTCCAATTCTGGGTCGGAGGAATGAAAGTAGCAAACAATTGGGCATAAAGCCTAGATGAAAAGTCAGCCACCTTATGATTAGTTTTTTTAAAAAACTATGTTCTGTTTTAGTTTATATCCTTTTGACATTTTAAGGACTTCAAAAACTATTGTGGTTCAATCTCCAGTACCGCATCCCCTGCTGGCTTTGCCCTCCTGCATGCCCGCGTGTGCTGAGCCAGCAACCGAGTCTGGGTGTAGTGGCACACGGGTGTAATCCCAACACTGCAGAGGCTGAAAACAGGAGGATCACTAGGAGTCTGAGCTGTGTAGTGACAGCCTGTACCTAATACATAAATTAAATAAATAAATACTATTGTGACCAAAGACACCTCAGACTTCACATTTCAAATTAGCTCATAACAGATTTGCAATATTTGATGAAAGATGGCATCATTTCCTTGGTATACTGTTCCTCTTTTAACTACTAGCTATGAATCAAGACCTTAAAAAACAAAATAATATTCTGGGGTATCATTTAATATAAAAATAACACAATAGTTAGTAGTCTTATATACTAATTATAAATACTACATGTTACGAGGACTGATTTGTACCAGATATTATGGGCAGCTGCAAGTAAGCTATTTCACGCATTTATGATTGGAAGCAAGCCACGGCACGGTGCTGAGTCTCCTCAACATCTCCAGCACCACAACGCTCTTACTGCTTGCTAATGGCTCTGCGCACCTCCTCTAGGCCTGGCGGCTCTGCCTCCATCAGCCGTAACTGCAGAAGCAACTTCTTTGAAAGGGTGTGGCTTAGAGTCTACATCCAGTGTGTATGGAAATGTAGGGTTTCCATCAAGAGAAAGTACAAAGTGCCTAAACTTGGGTGGAATAAAAGAAGCATGGGAAACCCCACAGACGTTAAAAGGGCAATGTTTTAGGTGCATTGCTGTCAGCAAAGTGATCTGCAACCTCCTGGAGTTCCTTGCAGTGGAGAGGAAAAGACAAACAAAGAAAGCACCTGTTATAACTCAGGATTTGAAGACCACCTGTGATTAGGAGGCTGTAATTAGGGCAGAATGGGCCTCAGGAAAGCACAAAGAGCCACCCAATCCTGCCTGAAGAGGTGAGGACAGCTTCCGGAGCAGTAGACCAGAGCTGTACTTGGAAGAATATGCTGGCAATAGCTCCAAGTGAAGAATTCAGGATATTTGGCCCCTGCAAGAAGCTAGGAAGAGGCGAGGAAGGGTCCCACCCACAGCCCCTGCCAGTGCCCTGGCTTCTGCCCCGCAGCCTCCAGAACTATAAGAGAGATTTCTGTTGCTCTCTGCCCTCCAGTCGGGGTGATAGGTGACAGCAGCCACAGGAACAGAGCACAGCATTATTCCCACGTGTCTGTGTTTCCAGATCTGGTCTGTCCAGTTAGGCATCCACCTCTGGTCTGCTGAGTCTCTGTTTTATGTGCCATTTTGCATGCTGCAAAAACATAGCACCGTGGATAATTAATAATATTTCTTAAATGAGAAAAAACACAAACCAGTGCTCCTGATGGAATTCAGCCCCTGGCAGGAGTCTGCTAGTCTGCTAGCAGCAGCAACTGGAAGGGGCGGATGGGGATACACAACAGGCACAGCCTTGAGGAGAAGAGTTTGTCTTGGAAGGAAGAATCAGGATGAAGCAAGTGAGAGGAAAGATGCAGCAGCCTTGGAGCTCGTGGAGGAGACTCAACCCTGTGCTGTGGTGGGGGAGACTGCCCGGCACTACATGTGAGAGCTGCGCAGGAGAGAAAACTCAGCACGGGACTAAAATGAGGATGCAGGCAGCATTTGGGAAGGAGTTGGGGTCCCAGAGCAGCTAACACTTAATGTCTGGCATAACAGGACCATTTGATAAGCAGCCCCTCCTCTGCGCCTCCAAAAAGTTGCCCATCCCCCCATCCCTGGGTCTCTCCAGTGAACCTCAATGCAAAAAGAGTAGTAGTACAGCAGAGGCCTCCATGAGCCGAGAGCCTAGGACTCCAAGTCAGGTGCTTTCTGCCCTGCTTTGTTAAGGGTGGCCCAGTGTCTTTTGTTCTCAAGAGTAAGGTGTGTGTGAAGATTACAGTATATGTTTAAATTTGTTTAAAACAGTATTAGGGGCCAGCAAGGTGGTTCAGTGGACTAAAGCACCTGCATAGGCAAGCTTAGGCAACCACAGGGACCATGGTTTGATCCCTGGCACCACATGCTGAGCCAGTTCCACCCCCAGGGTAGGCTGAGCCAGCAACAACAACAACAATAATAATAATAAACATTCTTTAAAAAAACAGTATTACAAACATGGAAACAAAGCTTTGTAAGTGGAGAGAGGAGAAGGCACTTAAGGGAAGGGAGGAGAGTGGGGAAAAAAGTATTATTAAAAGTATCATCAAAAGTAAAAGGGCCAGGCCTGGGGAGACAGCTCCGTGGCACAAGTGCCTGCCTGGGAAGTGCAAGGTCATGAGTTTGAACCCTGGTCCCACACACACACAAGAGTAAAAGGGCCAGCAGCATAATCACCTACCTGGTAAGTCCAAAGTCCTGAGTTCAATTCCCAATACCAAAAAAATAAAGAAATGAGTAAAAGGCACAGTGCCCTTAACCCCCTCAAAATCCTTCCCTCGTTCCAAACACACTTAGCCCACCACTCTTACCGCTTTCTAAAGCAGTTTCCACTTTCTTGGAAGTTCTCTTTCATGTCTTTTTAGTTGTGCTGTTGTGGCCGCCTAAATGTTCTAAATCCATTCCAAATGTTTACCTTTTCATGGTCATTTTGACTTTGAGGAAGAACCAGGAGAGCCCTGGTAGCAGATTCAGTGGATATGGTGCATAAGAATACCCTGTAAAGCTTTTTTACAAGCCCCCCTCCTTTCCCATGCATAACCCCTGGCAGCAGTATTTACCATATTTTTGATCACAACTCATGAAAACACAAAAGACTTCTAGAGCTGCTTCAAAAAGTGGCACGAATGATGGGATGCACATAAAGCAGGGGGAGTATTTTCAGGGGGTGTTTTACTACAATCTTTTAATGTAAACATTCACTGAATATTTGACCAGACTTTATATACTTTGTTTTAATTACTGAAGTGTCTCTATATTTCACATGACTGTAGCATATTTTAAAATTCTTCAGCATACTGTTTCCTAGTAGAGAATGCCAATCAGTTTTCAAAAAGCAAAGGCAGAAAATAACAATAGGCTATCTATATGTCATCTGTACACTAGAAGCTCACATTTAAACTTGCACTGTATTTTTTGATCACTGATACTCTGAACACAGCCCTGAGTAGAAGCAGCTTGTGCGGCACGGAGGTCAGAGTGTGCAGCAGGACGGCACTGTGCTGTCTGAGAACAACAACAGGCTATGTGTCTGAGGAACTGCAGGTGACAGGATTGGGAAGCCTGGCCACTCAGCCTGCCTCGGGTGTGAAAGGACCTGCCCACCCTGCTGTGTGACTCCTGAGAGCTGGCCAGGCTGGCCTGCTTGGCTCCTAAAAGTGGCTGTCATGTGAAGGAAGACCTTGGCCAGATCCCAGAGTCTGGGAAGACTGTGGGTAGTTTAGAGTGTGCTATGGGGGAGCAAAAGACATTAGTGCTAAATTCTGCTTAGTGCTAGAGAGCACTGATTTAATTGTATCACATTCTATTCTTCAAGAAGTATAATTTCGCATCTAATAAGTATGCTAACTTGATTAACTAAGAAATTTTGCTCCTGCCCACTCATAAATGGTGGGAGAGGAAACTTGGAATAAAGGCAGTCAGTGTTTTTATGCGTTCTCTTTGACTCTGAACATTTCAGAGGGAACTCGCCCCAGCCTTTGTCATTGGTGGTGCAAGATCAAAGTCAGCTTCCGCTGCGGTCACCCATAAAGCTCCCCAGCCCTGCCCTGCAGCCTTTCCTAGCACAATCAGTCACACTCTGGACTCTTCCGAAATGTGGCAAGCAGAACTGCCTTTGACAAGCACAGCTGAGCAGTGTATTTAGGAACATTAGAATGTTAGGGGTCTGGAGTCAGCCAAATAGCTCAGTGGATTAAAGTGCCTGCAAGCAGGTACAGGAGCCGGGGGTTCAATTCCTGGGCCTGCTGTGCTGGTCTCGCTCCCGAGGTGGACTGAGATGGCAATTGAGACTGGGCATGGTGGTGCGCGCCTGTAATCCCAGCTCTCAGGAGGCTGTAAACAGGTGGATCACTATCAGTCTGATTTTGTAATGAGACCCTGAACACCCTGTAGATCCTTCTCTAAAATAAAAAATTAAAAAAAGAATGTTAAAGGTCTGGTTTTCATAAAATTCCTACTGATGGGGAGGTTCTATCTTGGACAGGATTGGGTTTCCGAATTAATTAATAACAGGCAGTTCAAAGGGATAGCTTAGCTAGTTGGTACCCTGCAAACAACAGTGTAAGTGCGCTGCTTTTAGTAAAAGATTTAGACGGAAAATTAGTTTTCACTTCAGCTTCTTTGGTGTGCATATGTGTGGCTGAACCAGGGGCTTTGCACATGGCAAGCACATACTCTACCACTGAGATCTACCTCCAGCCCCCTTTGGCTGATTCTTTTCTTCAGTACCAGACATTGAACCCAGGGAGCACTGAGCTACATCTTCAGCCATTTTTATTCTTCTTATTTTGAGACAGGGTCTCCCTAAGCTATCCAAGCTGGCCTCAAACTTGCAAACTTCCTGCACTAGCCTCCTAGGTAGCTGAGGTCACAAGCTTGCACCACGGTGCCCAGCAGGCCTCATTCTCCAGTCAGTTCCTTTCAAGACTGAAGCTAGAAAACCTCCATGGATGAGAAACAAAGGCACATTCCTTTGTGCTGTGGGATGTTCTTGGTTGGAGATACAGAAAAGGAGTTTGGGGAGCCCCCTGCCCTCCCTGCTCTGCTGCACACAGCATATTTGCCCATGAATCACCACCCCACGCCCACAGCCTTGAGGGAGAGAAGGAGAAGCCAGTTTCTGTTGGGAGAGCTTTTGCACTCCCTACTGAGAGTTTCCCCACTTGCCTTAGCCTTAGCCACAGGACAACACAGAGGTCAGGAGTGCCACCCAGGGCACAGCCCCTTAGTAAGAACCCCTGACTGGCACACATAGAAAGGTACACCTGTGTGCCAGCCCACAGAGCATGGAACCAAGACATGCAGAACTAAAGGGTCTGTGTGTGTCACTGTGTGTGTGTATCAATAAAGAATTTTTTTAAAATGTACTTGGTACAGAGTCTCACTATGCAGCTCGGACTTATAGTGATCCTCCTGTTTTCAGCTTCCCCAGCACTGGGATTACAGTTGTGCGCCACCACACCTGGACTCGGTGACCATGCTCAGCACACCCAGTGCAGGGGCCAGTACAGCATGAGGTACCAGGAATCAAACCCTGGTCCCTGTGCTTGCCTAAGCAGACGCTTAGTGCACTGAGCTAACTTGCTGGCCCCATAGAATTTTTTTTTAAAGGGCTACTAAGAGAATATGAAAAGAATTAAGAGTGTCATGTACCTGTACCAACTCCCCTTGCTAAATGCAATCATTATGTACTACCAGCATGTACTAATAAAGATAAATTTTTAAAGAAAGGGTTCGAAATCTAAAATTGAAAGAAAGAAATTGCCAGCTGTAGTTTATCTCATGAAACCAAGCAACAGATGGTACCTAGCGAAGGGCCTGGCACATAGCAAACCAGCTTTTGGACTGTTCAGGATAACCTCTCCTGGAATACTCTGGGCCTTGTCAACTGTTATTCTGATTCCTATTATTTCTTTCCAGGTTACAGCTGTTGATACCTCACTGCGCCATGTAGAACAAGACCTATAATCAGGCTGCCTTTTGAGAAGCTATGCTTTTATGGGCAGCATTATGGAGAGGGACAGTCAGAGTAACTGACTCATTCATTTCCTGATTCAGCAGAATTTACTCGCTAAGGTCTTCTCAGCTGAGTCCAATATGGGCAACTTGGTGACTCGGCCAGGCCCTGTCTCAAAATAGAAACTAGAAAAGGGATGGAGATGGAGCTCAATGCAGACACCCTGGATTTAATCCCCGGAGCAGAAAAAAAACAAACAAAACAAAACTTTACAGCAGATACCACATTTTCCAAGTTATTCTGTTGGGGATTCGGAAAAGAAAGATATTCGTCCGCTCTCCAGGAGGCCACAGCAGAAGAGACAGACCCAGAATACAATAATCTGTGAGACAGAGAAAAGCAAACAGCCCATGGAGGCAGGACTAGCACTGCAGGGTGGAGTCAAGAAGAAGGTGACCTTTGAACCCGGGTTACCGGAGAAAGGGGGGAAGCCCAGTAGACCAAGTAGTGTGTTCCTGCCAAAGGAAGTAAAAGAATGGGGATGTTTCCTTTCTCTTCACTTTGAAAGAACCTTTTCTAAGAAAGACAACACACACACACACACACACACATACAGAGTTTTGTGTGTCTCTCCCAACTTTGGTTCTTCACTCTATGAGAGCAAAATTTTTGCTATTTTCCTGAGCTATATCTTCTTACTTATGTGACTCAGGTTTTGTTTTGTTATTGTTGTAGAGAGGATCTTGCTATGCTGCTCAGGGTGATCTCTCAAACTCCTAGGCTCAAGTGATCCTCTTGCTTCAGCCTCTGCAGTAGCTGGGACCTACAGACTCAGGCCACTATACCCAGTTCAATCATGTGTTCCTACTCTATGGCTCTGTGATCTGGATCAGATTCCAGATCCTTGGTTCTTGGGGTGCTCAGGAAGGGCAGTGTGACTTGTGTGAAGAACACAGGAGAAGGAATCAGATATGGAACAGAAAAGGAGCCTAGAAAAACAGATGGAGCCAGACTGCAAAGGCCCAAGGAGCTTAGACTTAGCACTAGGCTTCCGAATACAGTTAAGGTTTTTCAGGAAGTGTTTATACCAACATCATATGTACTGTGGTTTTGTTTTGTGTAGTGTTTCACAATGTGGGACTCAAATGCAGGTCCTCATGCTAGGAAAACCCCTTGCCACTGACCCCCCACCTCCACCCTTATATTCAGAATCAAAGCCTTTACTCCTTATCCCATTATGAGCTCACAGCACAAAGCACAATAGAATTTGACCTAACTGACACAGTGAACTTACGATAGATAGCAATGCTTACTTACCTCCTGCAATAATTTATGAGCCAAAACAGCTAACATTTATGGAAAATTTATAATCACAAAAACATTGAGTGATTTCTGGCACAAGACACACTCAGAGCTTAGCCAAAACAATAATTCACATTTCCTACTTACCAGTTCCAAGGTTTGTCATGCTACTTTTCCTGCCTTCTTTTTCTTTCCAGTTTTTTGCCTCATGGGCTTTGAATAAAAGTGCTTGCCCAGAATGCCTGGGTTTAAGTAGTTTTTAAAGGGTCAGGAAACATCTAGGAATGAGTGAAAGCCCTGGGTCCTGGGGGTGGGAATGAGCTCTGTGACTGCCCAAAAAAGTGTCACAGTGACTTGGAGGCTTTTGTGGTAAGCTCAAGGAGTCCTTTTTCTGTAGATATCTTTGAAGCCTTGGAGCTTTCCATGGTTGCAAATCAAAGCTATTTTTGAAGCAGAAAATGATTAGTCTTTGTCCTTGGTAAGCCTGTGAGCTGCCTCCCTCTTTAATACTTCTCGTATTTTGTTTAAATAATCTTGCTCTGCCACTGCAAATTTCTACCATGTCGTACAGAATCCGTGGTCTTCCCTTCTGGGGAAGGGTTACCTGAAAAGGAAAAGAATCCTGCACTGCTCTTGGCAAAACAAAAAGCAGCTGACTCAGTGGTTGTTAAATCACACAACTTTGGGGTGTTTTTCCAGAGGTTGGGGTGGGGGCACCACCCATTTCTCTACTCAGGGAACTCTGGTTAATGATTTAGGCAGGGTAGAACAGCCATGGAAGCCACTTTGAGGGTTAGAATTCTATCCTTCATGTAAACCCTAGTAGGCCATTCCAAGGGAGAGAGAGCCACCTACCTGGCTCAGCCACACGGCTGGGGGTGGGGTAAGGGTGCATTAAAAGTGTCTCCTCTCCCCTGAATGTGCTAGGTCAGACAACCACGAGGAAGTGCTCCAAGAGAACAGAAATCACTGCCAGGTAATCTTATTGAATGTGCTTATTTTACAGTACTATATACGATTTGCCTTGAGCTCAATAGCTACTTCCAGAAACTGAACCCAGAATGCAAGACTCCATCCACAGGAAATGGAACACAGATACAGCTAAAATCAGGGCTTGAGCTGTCTGGTCCAGATGCCCTCTGCCAAAAGCAAGCCTCAGCAGAGGCCTGGAGGGAGAGAGAACTCTGGGGAGAGGAAACACTGGGAAAGCTTAGGGCCACGCTCAGGAATAAAGTAGGCCAGCTCCTCTGAAACACGAAGTGGAACTGGCACTCACAACCTTGCAGCAAGACTACTCCTTTGTGTTTTTCAATCATTAAGGAAGTTCTCTTCCTGTGCAATACCTTTAGTGGTGTGGAGAATGGAAGAAAAGGCATGAAGTACAAGTTTGAAGAGGAAAATATTCTTTCTGCACTTCCTCAGAGAACCCTCCACTGCCTTCCTGCTCAGATATCTTTTAGTTTATGAGCTGTAATAAAACACACTCTGTCACACTGCAGGAGCCCTTTTCATTACAGGGTCTCCAACCAAGGCATAATTATGGGTGCGGTCACAGGTTCAGTGTGAGCATTGCACGGCCCTAGCAGGAACAAAGCAAAGGGCCTAATAATTTAAGAAAGGAAGGGACGTTCTGAGCCTTCCCTTGAAAGCTTGCCACTGCCAAGTGGTGCCACCTGCTCGTGGTGTCTTGGCAGAGGAGATGACATAGGTACTTGGTAGGAGGGACACATCCTGCTTCCCCGCACTGAGAACCCCCTCTTGCCCCTGGCTGGAGGGAGCTGTCAAGTCATGATACCAGATCCACTGCGTAGCCCTCACATGGCAGGGGGGAGGCATGGGGGGGCACCTGTCTGGGAGCAGAGGTGAGGTCAAACCCGAGGTAGCTGTGGACACCTCATCTTCCATTCCCACGGGGAACACATTCCCCAGCTTGGCCTCCTTCTCCTTCCTGGCCACTTCCCCTCCATTATCTCCATCAGCATTCCTTCCCTTACTGAGGCCCTGCTCTGGCAGGAATTCAGCTGGGGGCTGGGAGCCAGAAAATCAAAGCAGAATAGTTTCCAGGACCCCTGAAATTGTTCCAGAGGAGCAGAGTCCTAAGGACATGAAACTGAGCATTTTCCTCAAGGCACTGAGGGAGCTGAGACCTGGGGTTGAGGTAAAAGGCTGAAGGAGCTTGCTGCCTAAGGTAGGCAGAAGGCTGCCCTCCTCCCCCACTCCAGAGGACAGAGGTTGCCCTTCCGGAATCATGTTCAGGTTCATCCAAGGAAGTATTTCCAGAGTCTCAGGTATCTGGAGATAAACAGAAGAGGTAGGGTGGAGGTGGGGGGAGGGTGCCAGGCTGGAGAGCTACCCGGGACTGCTTGGCAAGGTCCTTTCCAATGAGTCCCTGAGGCTCTTAAGGTGGCAGTTTGCTCTTCTGTTGATGAAGAGGACTGGGCAGGAAGCGGTAGTAGAAAATGATGAAAACTCGGAGGTGGAAAAGGGAAGAGGACAGAGCCGAGTAGTGGCCAAAACAAACAACTGGGTGACTTTAAACGCAGAAATGTATTGCCCTGGTCCAGTAGGTTTAAAGTAATCACAGCATTTGGGAGGCTGAGGCAGGAAGACTGCCACGAGTTTGAGGCCAGCGCTACAATGTAGGTTCAAGTACAACCTGAAGTACATAGCAAAATCCTGTCTCAAATAAATAAGTGAAATAAAAGTGCAGAGAGGACTAGGGTTCTTCAAGAGTTCTGAGACGGACTGTTGCAAGTCACCCCTCTCGGTTCTGCAGTCCAGCTGTGCCTTGGCTCATACCTGCCTCACTCCAGGGCTCCATATCACCAGCATCCTCCTTGTCTTCTTCCTCTGCTATGGACAGGCAGTGACATTGGTGATCAGTTCCCCCTCTCTAGCCATCAGTTTCAACAGGAAAAGGAGGAAAAGGAGGTTAGACTATTCCAACGCGGGATTTCTAGGACTTCCTGCAACTATTCCTTGATTTCA
Organism: Capromys pilorides; assembly: GCA_004027915.1. Classification (NCBI taxonomy): domain Eukaryota; kingdom Metazoa; phylum Chordata; class Mammalia; order Rodentia; family Capromyidae; genus Capromys; species Capromys pilorides. The sequence continues at coordinate 11,487 of PVKN010028992.1, forward strand.
TGGCCAGTCTTTAAGGGCTGCTCCGCGCCCCACCTCTATGATCTTTTAATAGGGAGTTAAGCTTTTTTATGTGGGATGAATGGGAAGAGGAGACAGTATTTCTTTGGAAATCAGATAATCTCTCGGGAGTGGAATTACCTCTGAGTCTCAGTTTATTGAGCTATAAAACAGAAATAACAATAGGGCCTCCTATGAGAACAGGGATCCAGAGGTGGACAAGGCTGCAACACCGAAGCGGGTGGAGAGCCGGGAGGGACCGGGCGGGCGGGGCGGGGCCAGGGGCAGGCTTTGTTCTCGCCCCGCCCTGCCCTAGATATCGCGAGAGGGCGGGCCCACTTGGCTTGGGCTTTGGCGTTGCTCGCGCGCGGAGGCACTAGGCCGGTGTCTCTCCCCAGCGCAGGTTGCGTGCCGGCGGCGCGGGGTGGCTCGCCGCGCGGCGTCCACTGTGGCGTCACGGCCATTGTGTCGTGATAGTGACGCCGGAGTTGTTCCACTACAGTTAGTTCGGCTACTTTAGCCCGGAGCTGGCTCTGCGGCTAAACTGTCAGGTCGCTGTGAGCGCCCGACATTTCTCTTCCTGGACCCTTCGCCAGCAGCGACCCTGAGCCAACAGCCGCAACCCTCGGCAATGGCGGCCTCGACGGCGTCGCACCGGCCCATCAAGGGGATCCTGAAGAACAAGACCGCGGCGACCACCTCGGTGGTGGCCTCAGCCGAAGAGCCCCGCCGGAGCGTCGACGAGGAGCTGAGGTGAGAACCGGAATGGCCGGTGGGGACGCCGCGTTTCCGGTGCCGGCGACCCCGGCCCGCTCGGAGCGCCGACCCTAAGTCTGTGCGCTTTTGTGTTTTTAAGCAATTACGATCTTTAAAACTTCAGTTGTGTTCTTTGAGGCATGATGTTGAAGTTGCAGCGCTTCAACTGTTAAGGTTTTTATCCTGATACTCACCTCGGAGGATGTCTTAACTGTTATTGCGTAAGAAAACTATTTCCTCGCCTTGGGACCCTCTGAAGATTTAGAATCACGCTAATGCATCCCACAAAGAAACCATTTTCCAATTAAGCATCGTGCTACACTCACTACCCTGTTCGTCATCCCTGCCCTACGAGAAATCAGAATTTTCCAACTCTTTGATCTACATTTAATGGAAAGTTATTTATTGCTGCATGTTTTTGCCTCTGTAGCAAGATTGGGTGCTTTTACATTTTGGGTTCTGTTCGGAAGTACCTAAGCTCAGAATGGTTTAGAGAGGAGCAGCTTCAAGATGTTGACTTGCAACATTGTGTGTGATAGTGAATAATTGGAAACAACTCAGGTCCGGTGGTGAGAATCGTTGGGATTTTTTGTTTTGTTTTCGTTTTTGGTGCTCAGAATCAAACTCAAGACCTTGTGTTTGCCAGGCTGGCACTGTACCGCTGAGCTGTAGCCCCAGGTTCAATTAGTCTAGTATTATCGTACATTTGTAGAATGGCGCAATGTTCTTGCCTTTTGAAAACCATGAGATTGATGTTTGTGCACAGAGATAGCCAGCGTGTAGTGCCCAGGGAAGACAGACACTGCTAGATTACAGGACTCTGCTTTCTGGAAGCAAGGGTTAAGAATAGTTAGTGAGATTTG
>PVKN010028993.1:0-13105 GCA_004027915.1 Capromys pilorides
TTCTAGCCTTGCTCTTCCTTCTTAGTTGTCCCACATTTTCCCTCTTTTCATCCTTCTCCCTTTTCTTAGGAATTGGAGTTCATAAATAAAGATAATTTAAATCCAAAAACTGTAGATGCTCAAATCCTAAGCGACTATCAACTAGGGTTCACTAAAAAAAGGAACAAAGTATATGTTGTACAATGCTTAGAAGCCTGGGCGAGCACTTCCGTTTGCCTCCTGCAGGCAAGCAGAGTCCCAAGAGCCACCTATCTGACTCTGCTTTGGTGGTCTCCATCACACTGTCCTCTTTATCAATTGGGCTTGGGAAAAATCTTTCCTAAGAAACAGAAGGGGAGAGGAGGAATTCAATACCCTTCTGCTCTGGAGCACTGAGCTTCCCTCCAGGTGGTTGTCAGGTCTCTGGGAAACATCCCCAGGTCAAAGGTGCTGCACACACTGCAGCTAGTAAGAGCCAGGGAACGCTGCTTGGGGCTGCTGGGTTCTCAGTCCTTGTGGCTCAGGACAATTGGAGAGATGCAATCACTAGATTGAGAGAGTCTCACGGGAAACATGAGGCAAAGGATTTTCATCAGTAGTGCCCTTTTTATGCAGTGATGTCTCTGGCCTTGCAAAACTAGCTAAGATACAGTGCTTCAGCCTAGAAAAGGAGCCCAACCATTTCTCCAAGTCACACCCTCTAGGAATTTCGGGTGCTGCACAAGATCCGGTTAAGCATATCAGTGAGGCAAAGAGAGTCACACGTGCTGTACTTTCACATACCAAACCACACATGGACAGGGTTCACTGTCTGTGTGTTTTGGCTTGGCATTCTAAAAAAGGAAAAACAAAACTTTAGATTATATCAGAGGCTTACAAATATATGCTGAGACCTAGGACCTTATAAATTTAACCCTTTTAAAATTTCGGCAAGGGTTTCAATTAAAAGTATAAATAACAACCACTACATCATAAATGAAAATACAATACACGAAAGTAGCACATTTGCCAGGGAGAGAGCTCAGAGGCAGAAGTGCCTGCCTGGCAAGTGCAAGGTCCTGAGTTCAATGCCGATTCTGTAAAAAACAAACAAACAAAAGGGGACAAGTTCACACTGCAGAATAACATATTAAAACATTTAATGTGGAGCACAGTACATATGTCTGTGTCTTCAGTACCTAAGATAGAATGTGACACAAATTTGAAAATAGTCATCTAAAAACAAACATTTCAAAAGTTGGCAAAATTATGCAACATTCTTTGTATAAGAGTGGAATCTGTGACCTCCAGTTATAAAACCTGGGAAGTGACATGAAGAAAGTACAAGGAGCGAGAAGGACATGAAAAGTGCAGATGAGAAAGGTTGCAAAGGTATTCAGAAAAAAAAGAAGGTTGGTTTCAGGGGAAGGAACTTCCAGGGACAGGAAGTGACATCAGGGACTCTGAAGTGTGCAGTCCCCATGGACACAGCCTGGCTCACAGCCTAGGTGACTTCAGTGAGGTGAGGATACCAGGTGACTGTTGTCCTTGCAGGGCTCTCCTCCAGAGAGAGAGCGGAGTCTCTCAGGAAACTGATCTTCACTAGCATGCTCTGTCCCTCCCACGTGACCATGCTCTCCTGCCCTGGGATCCAAAGCCAGGATGAAAGGGAACTTCTTCTCTCTTTTATTTATTTATTTTTTTTTTCCTGTATTGTAGAGAAGGTTCTACAGGGTGCTCAGGGTCTCACTACTAGATTGGACTCATAGTGATCCACCTGTTTATAAGCTCCCAAGAGCTGGGATTATAGGCATGTATCCCCACCTCCAGTCTCAATTGCTGTCTCAGTGTGCCCCAGGTATGTGGTCAGCAAGGCAGGCCCTGGGATTTAACCCCAACTCCTGCAAACACTTGCAGGTGCTTTAATCTGATGAGCTGCTTGGCCCTCCCAAAAGGTTACTTCTGGACCCACTGCCTTCTGGTCAGCTGTGAAGGAGCTGAGGACGCTGGCTCTAATAATAGGAGAGAAGGCACCCTGAGCCACAGGAAGAGCACAGAGCAACGTGGCAGGGGTCCACATGGGAGGCTCCAGGCATGCCTGTGATCATCCTGGCTGCAGAAACCTTGGGAATCTGCAGAGCATCGGGCTGCGAGGGAAAGGGCACCCTCAGGGGTGACAATGAGGTCATGGCCAGGAAACCTAACAGTTCAGCTGCTCCCAAGGCAGTGTCACCAAAGTCATGTCCCCACAATGGTGAGTTGGGGCCAGGGTGCAAACAGCCACATTCTCACCCTCCAAGGGTGCTCTGCAACCCAGAATTAGAATGACTCCCATGAGCTCTTCCGTTCTTCCACTTTTCTGAAATTGATACACAGTTTCAATAACAGGACAATCTGACCGAGGTGGGTCAACTTTAAACAGATGTTAGGTAAAGATTAGGAACAGTGGACAGGTCCCAAAGCCTACAGCCAGCTTAGTACACTGTTGTGTATATCACAGGAAAACAATCAAATTGAGTCCCCCACTGCCACCACAAGTGCTGCTGCCTAGGGACTGAGGTAAGCGAGGTGGAGCCACCCCTTCTCCTGTCCACACTGCTCCATTCAGGGATAGCCTGAAGCTTCCCTGGCCAGCCTGCCCCCCACATGTCCCCCTGGGCACAGCTACGTGCACTCCCCACACGCAACTGCCTCAGCATCTGCCTGCATCTGCTCTCTTCTCTCTGTCGTATTTGTGGGACAGCTCCGCTGCTCCCTCCACAGCTCCCCATGGTCTCACAGAGCTGGCTTTCCGAGCCCATCCCTGCCTACCTTCTTAGGTCTGTACACTGAAGCCTGACCTGACACAGAGCAGGAATCAAGGCTTGTAACATCGTGTGAGGAGCATGAAGACACGACCCACGTCTCTTCTCCACTCCCCACAGCCTATTATTTATCCTACATTGATAGAATCAGTGCTTTCTTGCAAATTGTTGCTTCTCATGCTTTCGTGCAAATTGTTGCTTCTTGTTATGTTTAAGGCAGTTGAATGATCATTTATTTAGCAAATGGCTCCATGGCAGACACACAGAGGGATGATTGCGCCTTCATGGTGATGAGGATTAGGCATCCTGTGGGTTCACCTGGCCTCTCATGGAGGAAAAGAAATCTCACTACAGGCCCAGGGACCTACTCTGGAAGAATCTTCCTGGTCAACATGGTGTGGTGGCTCACACCTATTAGCCCAACAAGAGAAGGTCCACGTGGGATGCTCCCAGCTAGGCTGCATAGGGAGATGCTACCTCAGAAAAAATCGAAAGAGAGCAGTCTGTACCAGAGAAGTTAGCATGCATGTTGGATCAGAGACAATGGACAGGGATATCAAGCCTATCTGAAAATCTGGTCAAACAGATTAAATCCTCCAGGGTCCTGTGACTTCCAAAAATCCGAGAACTCACCTTAGAACCTTCAACAACCCCTCAGACTCACTTATCGCTTCTTGCCCTTGTTCTGAGGTTCAGTGGCATCCGGCCACCCAGGAAGTCTGTCAGAATTTAGAGCAAGTTGTTTTCCATAGCCAGATTTCAGAACAGTTCTATACATGAATAAAATACACATGTTACAGAGTGGAGAGAGATTAACTGTTCAGCTAAGATCAGCACATGTCTGCCTACCTGCGTACATGGACATGGCCAGATAATAACCAAGATCAGAACCACGGGTTGCCTTTCCTCTCCCTCTACGTGTCTTCGGCTGGACAGGGATCACCACCCTCACTTGATCCTTGGCACAGACTGATATCTCCAGGTAGTAGCCTGCTCTCTCTGTGCATCCCTGCTTACAGGACTCCTTCCTGCTGCCCCTTCCCTGGCAGTGGCTCTCCTACCTTCTGCTGCAACCCGAGGGTCAGTGGGGGTACCTATGGGGGGCCAGTACCTCCTTAGGGAGCCCAAGACAGCAGGAGTCCGCCACCTCCTGGTCCCCAGGTCAGAATGGAAAAACCTAAGAATAACCCATTCAGTGTCTGCAAGTGGTCTCTCCTTCCCGATGTTACGACATAAAAAACGAGAGTGATGAAAACCAACCCACCGATGTAAAGGAACTCGTTTTTTTCCAGAAGGCAGACACTGAAGATGGAAGGGCAGGCTGGGACAAGAGAGGAACAGTTATTCAGTCCATGGTCCAGCAGCAACTCTGAGCATCCTTACAGGAAAACACATTTCTGAGTGGATGAAAAAACCTCATTGTGAAAGGGAACACCATTAGGAGTTTAGAAGTCACAACATAAGAAAGTATTCTGTGGATGACAGAATATTGAATCAAAATAAAGAACACAAAATACGTGATCAACTTAATGAATAACAGCTGAGAATGGTTATTCTAAAGTAACAGACCCAGGGGAGAACCAGTTGCAATCCATGACCAAGAAAGCAAACTACTTAGCACGGGAGTCCGTGCATGGAGCCAGGGGACCCGGCCAGAACCCATACGTTCCTTCAAGTTGACGCTGCCTCCCCTTCCATCCCTCCAGCATGGACCTGCAAGGCCACCGTCCCCACAAAGCAAAGCCTCTCGGAAGTCGCCCCTCCCGCCGCCACCATGCCGGAACCTCCACTGGCAGCAACCAGCACTCTTAGTGTCCCTTCGTGGGGCCAGGCCGGGCCAGGTCTCCTCCAGTTCCCCTAGGAAGGCAATATATTGGCTTGGTTTCACCTCTCCCCACTCCTTGCCTTGCAGGTCACTGGTTCCTTTCCTCGGTCCTCAGCAGCTTGGCGGGCAGGGACCAGAGTCTTCAGGTCAGGGACACCTAAGCCGTAGACCCCGCCCCCAAGAGCCGTTGAAGCTCCACCCTGGCCCCGCCCCCTGGTCCCCGCCCCCCAGGTCCCCGCCCCCTGCCCACCTTTTTACATAAACCAAAGGATGTTTTAGCTTGGAATCTGCAAGCAATGCCGCAAGAAAAAAAAAATAAGGCAATGTAAAGTGAGCTCTACACAAACTTAAAGCGACTGTTCCTCAGAAAAGAACACAAAGGAGCTCGCACAGAGAAGTAAAAGACAAAATGCCTTCAAAGCTTGTGAACTAGAACTTTGATCCCAATTCTGGGCATCCAGAGAACAAAATGGCACGATCACTTTAGAAAAATTTTCCCAATGAAATATTGACCGATGCTTTGACCACAACAATTGCACATCACCATTATCTCCCCTAGATATTTGCCCTAATGTCTTCTTCCCGTGTCAGCCGGCAAACCTGCACACTGAGCGAGTGCTCCTCCCCCAAGCAGCCTCTCTGCACCTTGGCTATTTCTTTATGCCAGTCTGTATTTCATACAGGTGTTTATTTCAAAATCGAACAAGCCAACTTGGAAATGTGAAGAAATTTGCTGTAAAATGCTGGTACAGATGGAAAGTCGCAATGATTAAATGGATACTTGGTTACTTTTCTGTTTTTACAAGAAATCAACAGAAGATGGGTTAAATGCTTTTTTTCAAAGAACAAAAGACCAGGTTGGCTTCCCCGGGGTATTTACAGATTGAAACTCTTGTTGAAAACTCAGGTCATTTCCACCATTCACAAATTCCCACAAAACAAAGAAAAAGAACTGTTGTGGAAGAACTGCTGGCTGATTATGTGTTCATAACGTACACCCAAAGGAAATATTCAAGTTGTGGCTGAAGTAATGTGGTCCACCATGGTTCCCATGGTCTCTGCCACCATTTCTAGGTGGCTTCAACATTCTACTCTGTTTAAGTAAGATATTTATTCAATTTATAGTAATTCTTTTTGCAATGACTGTACTTCTTTCAGAGACAAACTCTATGATGAAAATGGCGAGACGTCCAACAAATCCAAGTTTGAAATTTTACTGAGTTAAACCGTACATATCTATAATAGGCCTTGCAAATTATGGATCACTGTCTTCTTTCCTCAGAGTCTCAGTCCAGAGCTTCCAGGCATGATGGACGTGGCAAGACAGGAATTCTCAGGTAGCGCAGCTCAAGGAAAGGGACTTGGCCCTGGGCTTAGTGGGCTGGGGGTTCATGAAAAGGAGGCCTGGGTTGCAAAGATGTGGCTGTGTAGCACTTTGGTGACTTGAACCTCACTTTGCCCATGTCAGGGTGAGCCCGGCAGGGGCCGCGTGCTCTGGCTGCATGGTCTGTGCAGCTCTGACCTGCCTGGTAAGCACAGAGGTGGTGCTGGGTGTGGGAAGAGCATGCACTGAGCTTAGCCGGCACAAGTTATAGGTCGAGCACATAGGATTTTCGTTAGTTCTGGCTGGTGACCATGACTACATTTGCAGGGTCAGCTTCCAGGAGAGCTACATTCACAGATAGTCCTGCTCTAACATGGCCAGGGTGGTCTACCGGGTGGGCACCCACAGCCAGATGACACAGGGTGTGTGGTTGGTCCCAGCACAGCACAGAGTCACTCTTAAGAGTTTCTAGGCTCCTAACAGGTCCTGGTATTAAGACAGGTTTGACTTGGCTTCTACCTAGACCATGGATTGCACAGCCAGCTTGTGTAGTAACATCTTCCAGATCCTCCCACCTTCAGGCTGCTTAAAGAAAGATGAAGACAGTAAAGTTCTTGGGACAATAAAAATTATAGTACTGGTTCTAGCATCTTCCCAGAACACCTATGGGGAGTAAGGTAGGAAGCAAGGGGACTGCCCTCTTGTTTAGGGAGCTGCTTCCAGACAGATGAGTGGAAAGGTGCTATCAATACAACTGCTTTGTTGTTGAACCAAGTTGATGTTATTTTCCACCTCTCTTACCTCCACCTTGGTCCTAGGCTAACCTGTGGCCTTCTCAATGAAAGAGCAGATGAAAGTAAAAGGTGTACAAACTTCTATTTCTAGATCATTACCATAATGTATGGGTATTATATTTTAATTCTCTGATGAGTGAACATTTAGGTTATTAAATTAGTTTTAATAAGATAAAGAACATTTTGGTATATAACATTTTGTTGATGTTGGTGTGTTCTTAAAAGACAGGGTCATAAAGTAGAAATTCCTGGCAAAAGGGCTCCAAGATTTTGTGTGGAAGGTGCAGGGAATTGTACCCACACCTAGAGCCTGTCTAGCACTCTGCCACTGATGTGCACCTCCAGAGGACTTCCGAGTTCTGTATTTTATGAAATGGAATTATTTAGTATGTGATACTGTTGTTATCTTAAATTTTTGTGTCTGCTAGACAAAATAATCTCACACTCATATTTCCTGTACTCTAGGAGGTTGAGTTAGGAAGACTGCAAATGTGATCTGAGCCAGAGCAACTGAGAAACTGAAGCACTTAAAGGTTGCTGGGAATGTCACTCACTGTGAAGGCCTTGTGTTCAGTCCCCAGTAGCACACACATGAAAATGCCTCTTTGCTACACTAACTTGTACTTATCTTCATGACTGAGGTTAAGATTTTCTTTGTATGTATCTCATAGTTTAAAAAAATTAGGCTCCAATATTAGCTTGTTTAAAACTCAAAGTCTAAAATAGAAACAAAACAAATTCTCTTGTGAGCAGCAACCCCCAGCAGTCCCACAGCTTAATTTCTCCATTGTCTTCAAGCATCTTTCTATTTATAAGCTCAACATATCATGATTAAGGAGCTGACAGGCAAGAAAATTCATACTGATGCCTGTTGCACCATGTACCACCTACAGGTGATGCTGAGGCTGGCGGTAAAGCCATGCATAGTAGTTGGACCAAGTGCTGCAAAAGTGATCCAAATCCTATGTCTAGCTAGGCAGCATAGCACATGCCTCTACTCCCAGGTTTCTGGGAGTCTGAGGCTGAATGATTTGAAGACTGAGCACTGAAGATGCAACTGGGAGAGATCTTGTCTCAATAAAGGGAAAAAAAATGTCTCAGGAGGTGGAGATGCAATGGCTGATACATTGAATCACCTTGAGAACTGAGAGGTTTAGAAGCTTAACTAAGTGACTCTGCAGGAAACTTTGCAAACAGCCTGAATGTGAGGAAGAGGAAGGCACAGAGATGTTATGGGCGGGTAGCTGGCTTCCAGTATAATGGAGGAAAAGAAGCTCACTTTCCTCCTCTTTTGCGCTTGCTGCTCTGCTGTCTTCTGATTCCCTGACCTGTTGCCCCCACCACGCCACCCTTCCTTGTAGCCAGCTGATTAAGGACTGACACCTCCACAAATGGTGAGCTAAATCAACCTTTCCACCTTTAACTTTGGTGGTTGGGTATTTTGTCTCAGCAATGAGAGCAAGGGAACCGACACACAGGGATGTGGCTCAGGCATCATCATAAGACAAAACAGCTCCTCACCCCCGACACATCTACATCCAACATCAGTGCTTGAAGTCATGGGATAAGAAGCAGCACAACATATTTAGATAAAAATCTAACTCAGTATGAACTCTAAACGACCTTAGAAACTAAAATGAGAAACTGATGAAGATGTAGAAGATTCAAGTAGAGGACATTACACTGTTACTCATGATGAGCATTTTTGGTTTAAAAACTTGCTTGTTTGTGTTCTATTTTTATGTATTTGGTACAGGATCTCACTATGTAGTTCAGACTTGTAGTGACTCTCCTGTTTTCAGCCTCCCCTACACTGGGATTACAGGCACCCCCTATTACACCCAGACCTGGTGGCTGGCTCAGCAATCCTGGCCATGGGGCCAGAGTGGCATGTAAAGAAATTCTTGACATTGAGAGTGATGAGGTTCATGTCTTAAAAGAAATTTAGTAGTTTTTCTAATGTTAAGTTCAACCCTAGTAGGGCTGGTGAGATAGCTTAGCGGTCTAAAGCTCGTGTGTCGGGAAGTTTAGGCCACCGCAGGGACCACGGCTCGATCCCAGGCACCACATGCTGCGCAGCCCCCCCACCCTCCAGGGAAGGCTGAGCCAGCCATAACACAAACAAATATGTAATATGGTTTAAGAAAATAAAATAAACTTAAAAAACATATTTAACCCCAGAAAGCCAACACATGGAAGGAGGAAGAGGGAGGGTATGAGAAGGGAAGAGGACATAAAAAGAAGGTAGACATGGCATTACATGTCCCAACTCTCTTTGAGGAATGTGATCCTTAAATACTGCAAAAATGTACTAATAAAAGTACATGAAAGAGATAAATTCCTTTTCAGGAAAAAAAAATCATAGCAGAAAAAATCTCATGCAACTATTCAATAAGTAAATTAAGAACTATTTAATAAAGAATGAGTTCAGTTTTGCAAACTCCATGTAGTAGGAAAATAAATACGCTTTAACATAGAAATGATTTCTAAGGAAGGGTAAGCAGTTCGGTTGAGTAAAATCAACTTAGGCTTGGTGATGCTACTATACCTGCAATATAGACAAGTGCAAAGCAGCATAGGCAAAGCTCTTGAAGTCCTTCAATGCAGAATAATACTCAATTTTGTGTAGACTTATATTTCCAACTTGTTCTACGATCACAGTCAATCTATGAATATCTTCTTGGACATAAGAAGCTGAGAGTTTACTTGGGAGGACTTATAAAATCCTAATGCACATACACAAGGAACACTCATTTGAGTGACATCCCACAATCTCATGGACAGAATCTTTATAAAAACTGCGCTTAAAGAATTCACAGTAAGAGTAATAGAACACTGCCTTTGCCACGAGGACCTGAGTGCATGAGTTGCTAAAAGTCTGCTCTTTATCAGATGTTTCTAAATATTGTCCTTGTTTGTGGCTTATTCTTTGCCTTGTCTTCCCAGGGTCTTTGGGCAGCACAAGTCGTGGTTGAGGTCTTGGTGGGCATCTGTGGGTTCTTTGCCCAATCAGGTTGCAGAGTTTCTCTTACGCTTTCTTCTACACCTTCTCCCATTTCTAGGTTTCTCGGTTCTTTTCCAATGCAATTTTGTATGCATGGACATTTTCACACTTTTCCTGCATCGGGCCCACCATTTATCCACAGTTCTACAGTTTGCCTTTCCCCATCACTCTCTGTCCTGTCATCTATTTTTATATCAATGCAGTCCAAATTCTTTAGAATAGCAGCATAGCATCGCACCAAAGAATTCATCATCCTTTATTTAGCTTTTCTTTCTAAGAAAACACAGTTGTCTCCAGCTTTGTCCTATTGTAAAGAATATACCAGGGCTTATTTTAAAATTCAATTGGAACTTTAATTCCTAGAAAATCATTTTAAACTAAGATCCTTTGGACAGTGAGGCAGCAGATTGGGAAGGCACCACCAGTCTGACAGGCAGGTGGAAGGAGGGGAGCAAGGAAGCAGGTCGTACTCAGATACAGTCCTTTTGCCAGTGGACATGAGGCACTGGGAGAAAAGGGGAACCCGGTGGACTTGCACAGGCAGTGATATCCATCTAGCTGTCCCAACCAGGCCTTCCTGGGCTTTGGCACTTAGGCCAAGGAGCTGGTTGGTTCTTCAGCAGACCTAGCTCCACATACCGCACCCCACTCCCACTCTGTTCCAAACCTTCAGAAAACCAGGCACAGCCCAGGCCCTTGGCATAGAGAGCCACAGTGGCACTGCTCTTTAGAAGATAGCTGGCAGGGTCTTGCTATGTAGTTCAGGCTCATCTTAAACTTGCTACAATCTCCTGGCACAGCCTCCTGAGTGCTGGAATTAAAAACATTTTTGAGAACTCTACCAATATCCAATAGAAAGCTTTTCATGTTTAAGGATGATAATGATTGCTACCAGTTAGAAAACCTTACTATTCATCTCCCAGATACATTTTATGAAGGCAGTATCTTTATAGCATCTCACTTTTCCAAAAGTATATCCTCCTAAAATAAAATTCATTACAGAAATATGGTCCCCCAATGTTACTAAAAATGGCGAGGTTTGCATTTCTATTCTTCATGAACCTGGTGAGGATAAATATGATTATGAAAAACTACGGGTTTCCTATCTACGCTGTGGAAATCAAACAAATTTGGAGTGCTTTATTAGCTGAGCTCAGTGGCAGCACTCTCCCAGCAAAACCAAAGAGAATACACACCAAGTGATTATAGGGTCAGGTGTTTAAGGCTAAAACCACAAGTTGGGCAGTGGGGAAGTATAGAGAGAGTTTCAGTCAAATAAGGGAGAGAACAGAGCTCAGATCCAATAATGGTAAAGGCATAGTCTGTTCTGGGGCAGGAGGGCTTATGTCAACTAGGGCAGGGGTTAAGTCAATTCTTGGTTTGAGCAGTTTGAGCATTGGGACACCTCAGGTCATATCCTATCTCTAAAAGGCATAGCACATTCCATACTTAGGGTTGGGCAGGGTGAGCCAGAGGATGAGGAGCTCCTAAAATGCTGGTATAGTACAAGAAGGATTCATTTAAGTGAGCTTATAACAATCCAGCTGTTGTCCACACTTTTATGTCCATATTGTGCACCAAAGATGGGATCAGTCTTCTCTGCATGGGCTACAATTCTGAGGGTAAAAGCAAAATGAAGTCAACAAAACAGCTGTTGAAGAAAAGAACAGGTGTAGTTCACTGGAAAGAAGAAAGAAGAGTCCTCAGATTTTAAGGGAAGCTCCAAAGAAAGAAGGCCACAGAGGTGCCTGAATGTAGGGATTCTGTGGAGCTTTTGGCACATGAAAGGCATTGATGGTTGCCTGAAAAGGCAGTTGTGCTGCTGCTACTGCTGCTACTTGCCAGGCTTCCTGTTGACCACAGGTTTTATGAGTCCTCTGTTTTTTGAAAGACAATTAGGGCTTTGTCCTTGTGCTTGAATAGCCTGAGGGCAGGGTGATGAACTTGCTTATACATGATCTTGCTCTGCCTGAGTCTAATGGTAGAGAGATAGGCTGTTAAACTACGCAAAACTGTTCAGTGATGGGGATGTGAACAGGATATTCAGGAGTTTAGAGAAGGGACAGGTCACACTGGCTTCTGAAAAATGATGCCTAGAGAAATGAGGAAAGTTTTCCATGGGAACATGAATTGAATAAGAAGAACATTAGAAGTCATAGAGTCATGGCAAAGACCCAAAGAGAGAGAGAGAGAGAGAGAGAGAGAGAGAGAGAGAGAGAGATGAGATGTGATGAAGATGGATTCTATTTGGGATAGAGTTTGAGTGCAGATATTTATCATGAAGCCAGATACATGGGACTGGAATTTAGGGATGACCTAGGAGGGAAATATAGACATGAGAGATAGCAAGTGATAGTTTAAAGATGTGAAGTTGATTAAAACAGTCGGCAAGGATACAGAGAATGAGAGTAACATTTAAGACAAAAATATCAAAGAAAAAATTAAGGGAAAGACAAAGCAAAATGAGCCCACGAAGGAAAGAGAATTAATAGGGAATCCTAGCACACATTTTGCGGAAAATCGAGACATAACATCGAAATTGAGGTGTGTCTATGTAGATTAATTTGGGATAAAAACATCTAACAATGCCAGAAGATACCAACCACATCAGTAGGTGAGAAAAAGAATCTTTCTTATCAAGATAATCTCAGTCACTGATTGAGATATTTGGGCTGGCAATATTGTAGGTTATGTGTCTTTAAAAGATGTCCTGGACACTGACACATATACCACAGTATCTGACAAAGGACACCCCCTAACCCCCATCAAATGCTCCAGGCCGGTCGAACCAATAAGAGGGGCTGTGGGGGCAGCGAGAAAGCACACTGCAGGCGCATGGGCCGTGTAGACCTGGGCTTTTGCAGGATAGAGAGCAAAGTAATGGTTTCTGAAAGTCCCACTCACAAAGGGGCTGAGCCCATGGTCCCCGCCAGGTGCTGTAGCCCGGGTGCCCCTCACTTCACACACACCCCCAACCCCAATCAGCTGAGCAGTGGGCCGCTCCTGTTGCTAGGTTCTGGACCAAACACTGGACGTTCTAGGCTGGAAACTCCTCGAGCAGCCTTGTGCCATGGAGTGGCTAGCGATGATGGGGTTTTTGATCCTTCTCTTGCTTTACTGGAGGACCTTTTACATAAGAAGAAGCCGGCTTGAGGCAAAGAGAAAGAAACGCCAGATTCTCCGCCTTGCGAGATGCACTAAGGCAAAGTATCACCTCTTGGAAGAAGTCAACCGTCTCCAAAAGGAGCAGGAGGCCTTGGAGGCAGCTCTCAGGGAGGCCCGGCAAGCACACGGGTGGGAGGCAGGCTACAAGGAGGCGGTGAGGGACACAGCCAGGTGTCAAGGGTGGATAACCCGCATCCTCACAGAGCTCCAAGCAGAGCAATGGCAACGACG
>PVKN010028994.1:0-13105 GCA_004027915.1 Capromys pilorides
AAGTCTTTGATTTCCATTCATCTGTGTTATGCCTCTGCATTTTTATTTCTTCTTTAGAGTTCTTACACTAGGGAGACTATACGGTATTTACACATGTAGGTCTGGTTTACTTCACTTTTAAGTATATGTTCAATATACATCCATTTACATATGAAGTCTTCCAGTTTGTCAATCTTTATAGCTGAGTAAAATTCCGTTGTATAAAAATACCACATCTTTTTCAACCATTCTTCAAATGATGGGCATTTTGGTTGTTTCCAAGATTTGGCTATTACAAATTGGGCTGCTATAAACATAGGTGCACAGATATCACTATGGTATGATGTTTTCAGTTCTTCTGGGAAAATTCCCAGTAGGGGGATAGCTGGATTGAATGGGATTTCCAGTTCCAGTTTTTTAAGGAGCCTCCACACCACTTTCCATAATGGTTGCACAGTCTGCATTCCCAACAGCACTAGAGAAGGGTTCCTTGTTCCCCACAGCCTCTCCAACATTTGTTGTTGGTTGATTTCTTTATGGTAGCCATTGTTTCTGGGGTGAGATGATAGCTAAGTGTTGTTTTAATTTCTTTTTCACGGATGGCTAGTGATGTGGAGCATTTCTTCATGTACTCATAGGCTTGCTGAATTTCTTTCTCTGAGAAGTTTGTGTTCATCTCAGATGCCCATTTCTGGATTGGGTCTTTGAATTTTGGGACCCTAATGGTTTTTAGTTCTTTATAAATTCTAGGTAGGAGACCTTCGTCTGAATACCTATTAGCTAAAATCATTTTGAAATTTGTGAGTTGTCTTCTCACTCTGTTGGTAATTTCTTTTGAAGTGCAAAAGCTTCTTAGCCAAAGGAGATCCCATTTATTGATGCTTTCAGGGGTTAAACGTGCATTTTGATTGTTGTCCATGAACTTTTTGCCTACCCCAATGTCTTCAAGGTTTTCTACCACTTTTTATTCCAGAAGATTTAATGTTTCTCTTGTAATATTTAGATCTTTAATCCATTTAGACTTTAGTTTAGTGCATGGTAATAGACTTGGTCAAGGTTTAGTTTTCGACATGTAGAGAGCCAGTTTTTCCAGCACCATTTGTTCAAGAGGCTATCTTTCTTCCAGTAAGCGTGTTTGGCCCCTTTGTCGAAGATAAGTTGGCTGAATGTGTTTGTATTTGCTTCTGCATCTTCTAATGTATTCCATTGATCCTCAGGTCTATTTTTTGGCCAATACCATGCTGATTTTATTACTATAGCTTTATAGTATAACTTTAGGTCAGGAATTGTAATGCCTCCTGCCTTACCTTTGTTGCCCAGAATTTTCTCTGCAATTCTGGGTCTTTTTGATTCTAAATAAATTTTAGGAATGATTTCTCCAGGTCTGTGAGGTATGTTGATAGTATTTTGATAGGAATTGCATTAAATCTGTATAACAATATAGGGAGTATGGCCATCTTCACAATGTTGGTTCTCCTATCCAGGAGCAAGGAATATCTTTCTATTTTCTGAGGTCTTCCAGGATCTCTTTTTTCAGAGTACTGTAGTTTTCATTGAAAAGGTCTTTTACTTCCTTAGTTAGGTTAATTCCTAAGTACTTCATTTTCTTCAGTGCCATCGTAAAAGGCACTGTTTCTCTAATTTCTCTCTCAGTGTGCTTGTTATCTGTGTAGAGGAATGCTATCGACTTTTGTGTGTTGACTTTGTAACCTGCTATGCTACTGAACTTGTGAGTTAATTCTAGTAGCTTCTTGGTGAAGTTTTTTGGGTCTTCCAAGTAAATTATCATGTCATCTGCAAATAGTGATAGTTTTACTTCTTCTTTACCTATTCTTATTCCTTTTATTTCTCTCTCTGTCTAATGGCTGTAGCTAATGACTACAAAACTATGTTGAATAAGAGTGGTGATAGTGGATATCCTTGTCTTGTACCAGATTTGAGAGCAAAGGACTTCAGTTTTTCCCCATTTAGAATTATGTTAGCTGTTGGATTGTCATAGATGGCTGTTATCAGCTTGAGGTAGAGGCCCTCTTTTGCAATTTTCTGTAGGACTTTGAACATGAATGAGTGTTGGACTTTGTCGAAGGCCTTTTGAGCATCCATGAGACAATCATGTGATTTTTGGTTTTTGTTCTATTGATATAGTGTATTGCATTTATAGATTTGCATATATTTCTTGCATCCCTGGGATGAATCCTACCTGGTCATAATGTATAATCTTCTTGATGATTTGTTGTATCCTATTGGCGAGGATTTTATTGAGGATTTTTGCATCTATGTTCATGAGAGAAATTGGCCTGTAGTTCTCTCTTTTAGTTGCATCTCTCTCTGGTTTTGGTATCAGTGTAATACTTGCCTCTAGGAATGATTTTGAAAGGATTGCTTCCTTTTCGATTTCACTGAAGAGTTTGGGGAGTATTGGGATCATGTCTTCTACGAATTTCTTGTAGAATTCAGTTGTGAATCCAACAGATCCTGGACTTTTCTTTGTCGGTAGGCTTTTTATTACATTTTGTATTTCATTGGCTGTTATTGGGTTATTGAGAGTACTTATATATTCTTGATTCAGCTTTGGTAATTTTTACTTTTCTAGGAATCCGTCCATTTCTTCTGTGTTTTCAATTCTGTGAGAGTAAAGATTCTCAAAGTAGCTATATATGATCCTCTGAATCTCTGCTGGGTTTGTAATAATTTCACCCTTTTCATTCCTTATTGCTTGAATTTGAGTTCTTTCTCTCCTCTTTTCAATAAGGTTAGCTAGGGGCTTAACCATTTTGTTCAATCTTTCAAAGAACCAGCTTTTTGATTCATTAATTCTTTGTATTGTTTTTTTCGTCTCAACTGAATTAATCTCGGCTCTTATCTTTATAATTTCCTCCCGTCCTTGGGCATTGGATTTCGTTCGCTCTTCCATTTCTAATTGGTTTAGGTGCTGCATGAGAGTATTTATTTGTTCCCGTTCTGTTTTCTTAATGTGTGAGTTCAAAGCTATAAATTTCCCTCTAAGAACTGCTTTTATTGCATCCCATAAATTCCAGTAGGTTGTGCTTGAATTTTCATTAAATTCTAGATATCGTTTAATTTCATCCTCAACCCACTGGTTGCTGAGAAGGGTGTTGTTTAATTTCCATGTATTTCTGGAGTTCTTATGGTTTCTTTGGCCATTTATTTCCAATTTCATTGCACTGTGTTCAGATAATATACATGGGATAACTTTTGTTTTCTTGCATATACTTAAGCATGACCTGTGGACTAATATGTGGTCTGTTTTAGAAAATGTCCCATGTGCAGCTGAAAAGAATGTGTATTCTGAAGTAGGTGATTGGAACACTCTGTGTATGTCCACTAGGTCCAGTTGTTCCAAATTCTGTTTCAGTTCTGCTACTTCTTTGCTATTTTTTTGTCTGCTTAACCTATCTTTTTCAGGTAGGGGGGTGTTAAGGGCTCCTGTTAAGATTGTGGTATTGGATATTAGATTTTTCATGTCCATTGAGATTTGTCTTATATAACTTGCTGCTCCCGTGTTGGGTGCATACATATTTACGAGTGTTACCTCTTCATCCTGAATTTTTCCCTTGACCAGTATGTAGTGGCCTTCTTTGTTTCGTTTGATCAATCTTGGTTTGAAGTTTAGACTGTCTGCAAACAGGATTGCTACCCTTGCTTTTTTTTTTTGAGGTGCTGGAGCAAGTAGTATTGTTTTCTATCCTTTAACTTTTAGCCTATGAGTTTCTTTATGAGTTAAGTGTGTTTCTTGTACACAGCATAATGTTGGGTTTTGTTTCCTTATCCACTCTGCCAGTCTATTTCTTTTAATTTGGAGAATTGAGTCCATTTACATTGATGGGTATAATTGAAATGTATTGTCTTATCATTGACATGACTTTCATTTACCACTGTTTACCACTTTTTCTCCTGTGTTTAATTGGGTGCCCTATGTGGTGGGATCTTTCTGTTCTCATTTGTTGAGTTTGGGTCATTTTGGTCCCTCTCTAAAATATTTGTTAGTATACTATGTAGTGTTGGCTTTGATGTCACAAAATTCTTTAGTTGTTCCTTGTCATGGAAGTATTTCACTTCTCCCTCGTACTTGAAGGAGTGTTTTGCCGGGTATAGCAGTCTGGGCTGAAATTTGTGTTCATGGAGGACTTGAAGCACTCTGCTCCATGCTCTTCTTGACTTCATGGTTTTTGAAGAGATATCTGCCGTTATTTTGATGGGCTTTCCTTTAAATTTGATCTGTTTCTTTTCTCTAGCAGCTTTTAGAATGTTATTCTTCTGCTGGATTTCTGGGATCTTGATTATTATATGTCTTGATGTGTTTTAGTCGGGTTGATGTTATTTGGAGTTTTGTATGCTTCAGTTACATGAATATCCGATTGTTTTCTCATATTGGGGAAGTTTTCTGCTATTACTTCTGCCCATATTCTTTTTATATCATTTGTATTGACTCCTTCTTTCTCGTTGATTCCTATTAGTCTCACATTGCTCATTCTTGCATCATCTTGCAGATGTTGAATTATTTTTTCCTGCATCCTGGTTGTTTTTAAGAGATACTTTCTTACCTTTCCTCTAGCTGCTACTGTGTCTTCAAGAACTGAAACTCTATCTTCACTTTTGTTCGTATGGTTTTGCCAGCTTATGACTGAGATTTTATTTTCTTGTGTATCTCTTTGAAACTGTTTCATGCAATCTCTTTCTTTCTTATATTGCTCAGTCAGGAAATCCATCATTTTTCTATTCTCCTCTAATTTTTTTTATCAATGTCTTCTTTAATATTACTTAAGTCTTTCATTATAGTTATCTTTTCTCTCTCTAGTTCAGAGATTTTTTCTGCTCTGCTCTCCTCTTGACCTTTCTGCAGTTGTTCCCCTACTTTAGATGCTATTAATTCAGACATGTCTTTTTTTTCTTCAGGGGTTATTTCTGTACAGGTTTGCTCTATATGTTTCTGCAGTTGTTTTTCCACTTCAGATTCTATTATTTCATGCATTTCTTTTTTTAATTCAGATGTTGTCTCTGATTTGAGTTGCTCTATATGGTTCTGTAGTTGTCTGTCTACCTCAGATTCAGAGTTTTTGGCTGCATGATTTCCATTTTCTTCCATGGTAGCATCTCCTGTATTTGATTTGGATGGGCTTGGGCCCTATGATTGCATCTTACTCCTTGTCGTTATCATTTTGTATGGCAGTGATCTCTGTACTTTAGTGAAGTTATGCTGTTCGCGCCTATGCGCGTTTGTCCTGGATCCACCAAGCTTGTTCCCTTCCATTCGTTCCTGGCTGCGAGTTGCAGCTTGGGCTGCTGGCTGCTGTGAGGCCCTGTGGGTCCAGACTGTGGGTGAAGTCAGAGCTCTGGAGTTGAGGAGTCTGAGAATGGACGCAGGCTGAGAGTCCTTACTGGACCGGTGCGGGCAGGCCAGACAGGATAATGGATGGGTTCAAGACTGGAGCTCAGGTGGGAAGAACTGGGAGATGAAGCCAGGCTGAGGGTCCTTACCTGGCAGGCATGCAGGCCAGACAGGATGGTGTATCCAGTTTTTCTATCTTGAGAAAAGGTTTTACTGAATTTCCTAGGCTGGGCTTGAAGTTGTCATTGTCCTGTGTCTTGGCCTCTTGAGTCCTAGGGTTACAGATATGTGATGCCACATCTGGCCCTGTCTCCACATTTGATTTTTTGTAAAGAAGAGACTCTGGCAACAGGGACACTGAAGAATGGGTCCTCTTCTACTCGTTTGCTGTGTAGTTTTCAAGTACCTTGTAACTCTGACTCCAATAACTTCATGTGTAGCACAAGAAAGATAAAACCTGCAAGGCTATTATAAGGTGTAAATGAGATGCCAGCTCCCTTCTCTCCACCTCACAACTCCTTAGATTCTGTTATTAGAATATGGGGGTTCTAGAGGCAGACAAACCTGGATGTGAATCCTAGCTCCACCATTTTTTTTGGAAACAGGGTCTTTCTAGGTGGTTTAGGTTGCCCTTAAACTCACCTTGTAGCCCAGGTTGGCCTCAAATTGTTGGTGATCCTCAAGCCTCGCCCTCCCAAGTGCTGGAATTATAGGAAGGCACCAGTATGTATGGTCCCTAGCTCTACTATTTTCTACGTGTTTTTGGCATTGCTAAACCCCTTTGTTTCTCAGAGTTTTCATACACTCTTTGGGAGCGTAAAGTAGGATAATACTGGTAAAGGCCTTAGCATAAGCTTGACATAAGCTAAATATGCATAAGGTTAACTATCATTGCTACTGTTGTCACTAAAACTGAGAGTTAGTAGGGGTAGAAATCTCAGTCTATCATACTGTCTAGTGCCCAGTGAATGTTGAACGTACAAGGAAAGGAAAAGTGTTTCATAGTTTAGGGGGAAGATGATAGAAATGTAATGTTCTGTTATATCACCCTTCGTCAGTCATGGCTAGGACATGATGCAGGACCTCAGAGACTGCTGAGAGAGGTCCTGGGAAGTTGCCTGTGGTACCTACCTCTAAGCTATCACAGC
Source organism: Capromys pilorides (assembly GCA_004027915.1). Taxonomy (NCBI): domain Eukaryota; kingdom Metazoa; phylum Chordata; class Mammalia; order Rodentia; family Capromyidae; genus Capromys; species Capromys pilorides. The sequence goes on from PVKN010028994.1 coordinate 6,478, forward strand.
TCTCCTCAGACTCTCAGCTCTTTAAGATGCTGCTAGATGTAGGTAGGTGGAGATAACAGACACCCACTGATGGCCAGAAGTCTAACCCAGAAGGAAAGAAAATCCATGGCTGCCACCTTGCACACAGCCGGTGGCAATTGCTAGTGAGTCAAGGTCAATGGCTGGACAGATGGGGAGAACCAAGGAAAGGGCTGGCATTTGCTGAGGTTTGCTGATTTCCAACCTCCTACCTGTAGTGAGGCAGTAGAAATGTGTACGGCTGAATCATGTGGGGGGTTGTGGAGGAGTCCTTCACCTTTATTCCAGGTTATAAGGGCCTGAGCTATAGTGTTGCATCTGTGCCTAGTGTCTATCTGTAGGATATAGATAAGGATAGCTATATAGCTAATAATTATTAAGGGCTAATTATATTTTGGTTTATGTGTAGCATTCTATGTAACATTCAGTTATAGATACTGCACTTTTCTCTACATGAAATAGGTAATAGACCACATGGATATTAGTCAGGGCCAGCTATGTTATGCTGTGGTAATAGCCATATCCCAGGTCTCAGTGCTTTAAGTAGTCTCACTGCATGTCCCTCTTGGATCATCTGGGGTCCCAGGTCCATATTATTGTTATTGTCATCCTGGGGCCCAGAGTGACAGAATGACCATTATGTGGAACACAGCATGACTGGTCACTGTGACAGGGAGAGAAGAGATGGTGGCAGATCATGCATGAACTCTTAGGGCTTCTTCCTGAAAGTGAGAGATAGCATTGTTATTCACATTTCATTGGCCAGAGCAAGTCACGTGCTCATACCTCACTCCAAGGAGGTGAGCAAATATAGCCCTCATAAGTATCTGAAAGAAGAATTGGAAATGATAAGTGGACAGAAAAGGGGCTGTGCTAGGAGGTGAGTGCTGGAGAAATTCATGCACTTTATGAACTTAAACAGAGCTGGTACCTAGCCATTGCCATGGAAATCAGCTAGGGGTACTACTACTACTTCTACTGTTTGCTTTAAAGAGGAGAAAGCAGAGTTGCGACTATACCCGCCTTTGAGACCACACGTGTGGTGACCAGGGCCACGTGGCAACCAGGTGAAGACTGTCCCAGCCCACTCCAACCCCCAAACTCCAGTTTCAACTGCACATGCCATTGACACTGCCTGTGTGGAGACCAGGTAAAGATACTCCCAACCTGCTCCATCTCCCGAATTTCAGTTGCAACTACACCCACCTCCTGACCAGCCCTGCAGCGACCAGGTAAAGACTCTCCCAGCCCTGAATCCATTCCCTTGAGCCTCGACTCAACCCACAATCCTGACCCACAGAGCCTCACAGCAGCTAGCTGCCTGAGCTCCAACCAGCAGCCAGGCACGGCTGGAGGGAAACAAGCTTGGTGCATCCTGACCCAAACTCCCATAGGTGCTAACAGCATAACTTCATTAAAGGGCAGAGATCACTGCTATACAAAATGATAAAGATAAGGAGTAAAATGTAATCTCAGATCCCAAGCCCACCTGGAACTAATACAGGAGACACTACCAAGAAAGAAAATGGGAATCATGCAGCTGAAAGCTCTGAACCAGAAGCATCTGAGGTAGACAGACAAGTATAGAACCATACAGAGCAACTCAGATCAGAGACAACATCTGAATTAAAAAAAGAAATGCATGAAATAATAGAATCTGAAGTGGAAAAACAACTGCAGAAACATATAGAGCAAACCTGTACAGAAATAACCCCTGAAGAAAAAAAAGACATGTCTGAATTAATAGCATCTAAAGTAGGGGAACAACTGCAGAAAGGTCAAGAGGAGAGCAGAGCAGAAAAAATCTCTGAACTAGAGAGAGAAAAGATAACTATAATGAAAGACTTAAGTAATATTAAAGAAGACATTGATAAAAAAAATTAGAGGAGAATAGAAAAATGATGGATTTCCTGACTGAGCAATATAAGAAAGAAAGAGATTGCATGAAACAGTTTCAAAGAGATACACAAGAAAATAAAATCTCAGTCATAAGCTGGCAAAACCATACGAACAAAAGTGAAGATAGAGTTTCAGTTCTTGAAGACACAGTAGCAGCTAGAGGAAAGGTAAGAAAGTATCTCTTAAAAACAACCAGGATGCAGGAAAAAATAATTCAACATCTGCAAGATGATGCAAGAATGAGCAATGTGAGACTAATAGGAATCAACGAGAAAGAAGGAGTCAATACAAATGATATAAAAAGAATATGGGCAGAAGTAATAGCAGAAAACTTCCCCAATATGAGAAAACAATCGGATATTCATGTAACTGAAGCATACAAAACTCCAAATAACATCAACCCGACTAAAACACATCAAGACATATAATAATCAAGATCCCAGAAATCCAGCAGAAGAATAACATTCTAAAAGCTGCTAGAGAAAAGAAACAGATCAAATTTAAAGGAAAGCCCATCAAAATAACGGCAGATATCTCTTCAAAAACCATGAAGTCAAGAAGAGCATGGAGCAGAGTGCTTCAAGTCCTCCATGAACACAAATTTCAGCCCAGACTGCTATACCCGGCAAAACACTCCTTCAAGTACGAGGGAGAAGTGAAATACTTCCATGACAAGGAACAACTAAAGAATTTTGTGACATCAAAGCCAACACTACATAGTATACTAACAAATATTTTAGAGAGGGACCAAAATGACCCAAACTCAACAAATGAGAACAGAAAGATCCCACCACATAGGGCACCCAATTAAACACAGGAGAAAAAGTGGTAAACAGTGGTAAATGAAAGTCATGTCAATGATAAGACAATACATTTCAATTATACCCATCAATGTAAATGGACTCAATTCTCCAAATTAAAAGAAATAGACTGGCAGAGTGGATAAGGAAACAAAACCCAACATTATGCTGTGTACAAGAAACACACTTAACTCATAAAGAAACTCATAGGCTAAAAGTTAAAGGATAGAAAACAATACTACTTGCTCCAGCACCTCAAAAAAAAAAAGCAAGGGTAGCAATCCTGTTTGCAGACAGTCTAAACTTCAAACCAAGATTGATCAAACGAAACAAAGAAGGCCACTACATACTGGTCAAGGGAAAAATTCAGGATGAAGAGGTAACACTCGTAAATATGTATGCACCCAACACGGGAGCAGCAAGTTATATAAGACAAATCTCAATGGACATGAAAAATCTAATATCCAATACCACAATCTTAACAGGAGCCCTTAACACCCCCCTACCTGAAAAAGATAGGTTAAGCAGACAAAAAAATAGCAAAGAAGTAGCAGAACTGAAACAGAATTTGGAACAACTGGACCTAGTGGACATACACAGAGTGTTCCAATCACCTACTTCAGAATACACATTCTTTTCAGCTGCACATGGGACATTTTCTAAAACAGACCACATATTAGTCCACAGGTCATGCTTAAGTATATGCAAGAAAACAAAAGTTATCCCATGTATATTATCTGAACACAGTGCAATGAAATTGGAAATAAATGGCCAAAGAAACCATAAGAACTCCAGAAATACATGGAAATTAAACAACACCCTTCTCAGCAACCAGTGGGTTGAGGATGAAATTAAACGATATCTAGAATTTAATGAAAATTCAAGCACAACCTACTGGAATTTATGGGATGCAATAAAAGCAGTTCTTAGAGGGAAATTTATAGCTTTGAACTCACACATTAAGAAAACAGAACGGGAACAAATAAATACTCTCATGCAGCACCTAAACCAATTAGAAATGGAAGAGCGAACGAAATCCAATGCCCAAGGACGGGAGGAAATTATAAAGATAAGAGCCGAGATTAATTCAGTTGAGACGAAAAAAACAATACAAAGAATTAATGAATCAAAAAGCTGGTTCTTTGAAAGATTGAACAAAATGGTTAAGCCCCTAGCTAACCTTATTGAAAAGAGGAGAGAAAGAACTCAAATTCAAGCAATAAGGAATGAAAAGGGTGAAATTATTACAAACCCAGCAGAGATTCAGAGGATCATATATAGCTACTTTGAGAATCTTTACTCTCACAGAATTGAAAACACAGAAGAAATGGACGGATTCCTAGAAAAGTAAAAATTACCAAAGCTGAATCAAGAATATATAAGTACTCTCAATAACCCAATAACAGCCAATGAAATACAAAATGTAATAAAAAGCCTACCGACAAAGAAAAGTCCAGGATCTGTTGGATTCACAACTGAATTCTACAAGAAATTCGTAGAAGACATGATCCCAATACTCCCCAAACTCTTCAGTGAAATCGAAAAGGAAGCAATCCTTTCAAAATCATTCCTAGAGGCAAGTATTACACTGATACCAAAACCAGAGAGAGATGCAACTAAAAGAGAGAACTACAGGCCAATTTCTCTCATGAACATAGATGCAAAAATCCTCAATAAAATCCTCGCCAATAGGATACAACAAATCATCAAGAAGATTATACATTATGACCAGGTAGGATTCATCCCAGGGATGCAAGAAATATATGCAAATCTATAAATGCAATACACTATATCAATAGAACAAAAACCAAAAATCACATGATTGTCTCATGGATGCTCAAAAGGCCTTCGACAAAGTCCAACACTCATTCATGTTCAAAGTCCTACAGAAAATTGCAAAAGAGGGCCTCTACCTCAAGCTGATAACAGCCATCTATGACAATCCAACAGCTAACATAATTCTAAATGGGGAAAAACTGAAGTCCTTTGCTCTCAAATCTGGTACAAGACAAGGATATCCACTATCACCACTCTTATTCAACATAGTTTTGTAGTCATTAGCTACAGCCATTAGACAGAGAGAGAAATAAAAGGAATAAGAATAGGTAAAGAAGAAGTAAAACTATCACTATTTGCAGATGACATGATAATTTACTTGGAAGACCCAAAAAACTTCACCAAGAAGCTACTAGAATTAACTCACAAGTTCAGTAGCATAGCAGGTTACAAAGTCAACACACAAAAGTCGATAGCATTCCTCTACACAGATAACAAGCACACTGAGAGAGAAATTAGAGAAACAGTGCCTTTTACGATGGCACTGAAGAAAATGAAGTACTTAGGAATTAACCTAACTAAGGAAGTAAAAGACCTTTTCAATGAAAACTACAGTACTCTGAAAAAAGAGATCCTGGAAGACCTCAGAAAATAGAAAGATATTCCTTGCTCCTGGATAGGAGAACCAACATTGTGAAGATGGCCATACTCCCTATATTGTTATACAGATTTAATGCAATTCCTATCAAAATACTATCAACATACCTCACAGACCTGGAGAAATCATTCCTAAAATTTATTTAGAATCAAAAAGACCCAGAATTGCAGAGAAAATTCTGGGCAACAAAGGTAAGGCAGGAGGCATTACAATTCCTGACCTAAAGTTATACTATAAAGCTATAGTAATAAAATCAGCATGGTATTGGCCAAAAAATAGACCTGAGGATCAATGGAATACATTAGAAGATGCAGAAGCAAATACAAACACATTCAGCCAACTTATCTTCGACAAAGGGGCCAAACACGCTTACTGGAAGAAAGATAGCCTCTTGAACAAATGGTGCTGGAAAAACTGGCTCTCTACATGTCGAAAACTAAACCTTGACCAAGTCTATTACCATGCACTAAACTAAAGTCTAAATGGATTAAAGATCTAAATATTACAAGAGAAACATTAAATCTTCTGGAATAAAAAGTGGTAGAAAACCTTGAAGACATTGGGGTAGGCAAAAAGTTCATGGACAACAATCAAAATGCACGTTTAACCCCTGAAAGCATCAATAAATGGGATCTCCTTTGGCTAAGAAGCTTTTGCACTTCAAAAGAAATTACCAACAGAGTGAGAAGACAACTCACAAATTTCAAAATGATTTTAGCTAATAGGTATTCAGACGAAGGTCTCCTACCTAGAATTTATAAAGAACTAAAAACCATTAGGGTCCCAAAATTCAAAGACCCAATCCAGAAATGGGCATCTGAGATGAACACAAACTTCTCAGAGAAAGAAATTCAGCAAGCCTATGAGTACATGAAGAAATGCTCCACATCACTAGCCATCCGTGAAAAAGAAATTAAAACAACACTTAGCTATCATCTCACCCCAGAAACAATGGCTACCATAAAGAAATCAACCAACAACAAATGTTGGAGAGGCTGTGGGGAACAAGGAACCCTTCTCTAGTGCTGTTGGGAATGCAGACTGTGCAACCATTATGGAAAGTGGTGTGGAGGCTCCTTAAAAAACTGGAACTGGAAATCCCATTCAATCCAGCTATCCCCCTACTGGGAATTTTCCCAGAAGAACTGAAAACATCATACCATAGTGATATCTGTGCACCTATGTTTATAGCAGCCCAATTTGTAATAGCCAAATCTTGGAAACAACCAAAATGCCCATCATTTGAAGAATGGTTGAAAAAGATGTGGTATTTTTATACAACGGAATTTTACTCAGCTATAAAGATTGACAAACTGGAAGACTTCATATGTAAATGGATGTATATTGAACATATACTTAAAAGTGAAGTAAACCAGACCTACATGTGTAAATACCGTATAGTCTCCCTAGTGTAAGAACTCTAAAGAAGAAATAAAAATGCAGAGGCATAACACAGATGAATGGAAATCAAAGACTT
>PVKN010028995.1:0-13104 GCA_004027915.1 Capromys pilorides
TTATATGTAGTGGGTTTTTATATATTTAACTTAGTATTAATTTAGGAAATGTTCTTTGCAAAAATATGAAAATAGTGAAACAGTTTTGATTCCCTTATAAACCACATCAACTGAAACTTTTTTACTCCCTTGCTAAGTCAGAGAATAAAAGCCCTAGCAATAAGAAAGAAGACAGAAGAGTTTGTATTGGAAGTAAAAAGAAACATTGCTCACAGTCCAAAGAGAGTCACTTTGTAGCATTTCGTATGGATAACTAGAACACGAGAATTGCTCCATTATATAGTGGTTCTAATCACAGGCAGCTTTGTTGGTTTCAAATGTTCTGTTGGAACTCAGGCAGTCTAAACCAGGTACTAGACATATAGAGCTGAAGGCATCTGGCATTTTAGAGAAGCATCAGTTACTCTGATTTTTAAAATTTTTATCAGTGTATGTGTGCACTGCATAGTGTTTACATTTTTGGTGTGGAAATGGTACATGCACATAGCACATCTTAATGCCTTTTTTCATGCTCTTTCCTTCCCTCCCCTCTCTCCTCCTCCCAACCTCTTCCAACCTCTTTCCATTTGAGGAAGATCTATCTCTCTTCTGCATATTGTCTGTTATCTTAAATTCATCAAACTCTGGAACTCAGTTAAGAAACGCTGCATTTCACATTGCCTGTGATAGTTGAGTCTTAATCAAAGTATCAGCCCATGGCTTACTCTTATTTTAATGCTTAGCAATGTGACTGGATAGCCAATTGTGTCACTGGCCCTTTTTTTCTTTCTTTCTTTTTTATTGTTATTTTCTGTATTTTAAGGAAGGGTCTACATGGTGTTCAGGGTCTCAGAACTAGATCAAACTCATAGTGATCCACCTGTTTGCAGCCTCCCAAGAGCTGGGATTACAGGCATGTGTCACCATGTGCAGTTTCAGTTGACCTCTCAGCTGGCCACAGGGACAAGGCTGGCACAGCAGGCGTGAGGATCTAACCCCCAGTCCCTGTGCCTGCTAGCAGGTGCTTTAGCCTGCTAAGCTATTTGGCCAGCCCTTCAGGCCCTTTTTCTACCTAGCTTCCTACTCATAAACTAAATAAACTGTCTTTTACAATACAACAGGTAGGAACACATGAATGAATGTTTCCAGTTTTTGCTTGCTATTTTAGAAATTCAAACCACCACCCTTCCAAATCAAGGCCAACAGTTATATCTTCAAATGACAATCTTAATAATCATTTGATATTGCCAAACACTTTCTCACTACAATTATCTTTAAACTGAGTTATAATCCAATAACTGATGAAGTTGAGTAAATAAAAATGATGTGTTTAATATTTACTATCACAAGTATATATGCTAACTTATAAGATATAAGTTATCAGATATAATTTTAGACTAACATAATACCTATGATGGTAACATTTATAAAAGACACACTGAGACATTTGTCAGATTGAGCAAGGTATTTTGTGTCTCATGATTATTCAGTTTTTTCATTGATATTCTGTAAACTATATCTCAAATTTGTTTCACAATATACTTCACAAAATATCATGATGTCATTTGCCTTCAGTTTAAACACAAGTATAAATGTAGGCAGTGTAATCATGTGACTCCTCAACCAAACTCCTTAACTACTCAAAATTTATCCTCAGATCCGTGAAGGTTTTGAAAATGATTAAGTAATTTAATCTCTCTCACACACATGCGTACAAAAATTCAGGTAACATCGGTGGGTACTGTGTGCACTTCAAAGGCAATTTGCGTACTTTTAATATAGATAGTACAAGCAGGAGTATGTGACCTCTCTCCTCTACTTACCTGATCCTTGGCTCTAGGACAACATCCAGGACCAAGTCCCTGACCTAAGCTGCTTCTCAGAGGCAGAGATTAGAAAAAACAAAGACCCCTGGAATATGCCAGCATCTCAAACCAGGAACCATGTATCCCAGACTGTCTGGCAAGACCTAGAGGATACTTTCTTCACTTGGAGCTTATTAAAGGTTGATGCATATGGGCTGTGTCTCATACATCCCACTGTAACAGAGTGAATGATGAGAAAGGCCATGCTCCACAGACACAGCTGGCATGACTCAGTACCTGTCAGCCATGCTGTCAGTCACACACAGAAAGATTGAAGGGGAAGCACCTTAAACCCAGCACGATATTCCAAATTCTTAAATCCGGTATATTCAGCGCTCCTGCCAGCATAAGCCTGCTTGCTCTGAGCACACTATCACGTAATTAAACTTTGCTGCCTTTTCCTACTGTTATGGTTTGTGTCTAGATGTCCCTGCAAAGCCTCATGCGGTGGATTTCCAGAGTCTGTGATTGATTCATGGTCCAATGCTGGGATTATGGATGTGAGGGCTACTCTTACCTGAGGAGGGTTGCCTGCATAAAATAGAAGTAAGGGAAAGAGGCCTGCTCTCTGCTGCTCCTCCCTTTTCTCTCTTGCTGCTTTTTCTGTTTTCTGCCACCATAAACTGTTGCCCTCTGCCATGTGCCACACTACCTTGGACCACAACCTTTCCAGACTGTGAGCTGAATAAACATTTCTTTCCCTTAATTTGGACACTGGGTATTTTGTCCCAGCAGTGAGAGAAAGGTAACTAAGATCCTTACCAGGATGCCACAGCTAACTCTTTGTCACACACAAGAAGCCAGTTCCCAAAGCCCATCACCTATGGCACCAACTTCTCGTCCCTTCCCTTTCCTTAGTGTTCCAAGCCCTCTTCTATGAAGTCTTATCCTTCACCACTGACTCAGGGTAGACTAGAAAATAGATGCTGGATGGGTGTTGAGGAAGAGAAACATAGGGGTCAGTAGACTTTTATATTTCTGAATGAAAAGAAAACTGAATATTAGTATTAAAAATTACTACTACTACTACTACTGGGTAGCAGTATGTTTTCTGAACCAACCTATCAACACATGTAGGTGTTTAACAAGAATATTCAAAACATAATAGTATATATAAAGCATTAGTTCACCTAGTCTATCTATGTTAGATGATGTGAAAGTATTTCATTTGGGATATCTAGATAGAATTTAACATTTCACAAAGCAGGTGCTATGTGTGTGTGTATGTGTATATACATGTGTATGTATGTTTGTATGCATGTGTATGCATACATGTATCAATGTGACTGTAAAGAAGGAATTTGAAAGATGTAACTTATTAGTCAGTATGAACATTTTTGTGTGTGGAAATGGTACATGCACACAGCCCGTCTTAATGCCTTTTTTCACATTCTTTCCTTCCCTCCCCTCTCTCCTTCTCCGTAACTCTTCCAACCTCTTTCCATTTGAGGAAGATCCATCTCTCTACTTCATATTGTCTTTTATCTTAAATTCATCAAACTCTGGAACTCAGTTAAGAGACACTGCATTTCGCATTGCCTGAGGAAGTTGAGTCTTGATCAAAATCCCAGTCCATGGCTTACTCTTATTTTAATTGTTTAGCAAGTTTGCTACAGGCCCTTCTTTGCTTTCTTTTTTATAGTTATTATTTTCTGTATTTTAGGGAAGGGTCTACAGGGTGTTTAGAAGCATAAAAGGATGGAATTTAAGTGGCATGTATTCATTTGCTCAGCTCAACACTTTTTCCTTGAGTACCTACTGGATGCCAAGTAGTACTTTTATGTCTCCAGTTTAAGATAGGAACCAATAATTCTATGACAAATGCAGATGCTTGCTATGAGGAATGGGTAGAGAGAGGTATAAAAGTAGTAGTAAATAGCACAGCTGTTTTAGATATGGTGAATAGGATTGGAATGCACCAAAGATCTGAGGACTATGAGGAATGAGTCAGGTGAGAGTCTTATCTTGTATGGGGAAGAGGGGGTTCCAAGAAAAGGGAACAGTGAGTGTAAAATGCTTGGGGCTTAAAACTTAAAACATCTAGCATGGCATCATGAGTAAAAAAGAGTGGTAAGGCAGAAAGGAAGAGAAGGAAGTGTGCAGGGATTTTTGGCTTCAGAAAAGCCTCTTTAGGTTTTGTTTAAAATACTACAGGGAACAACCAAAGCATTTTGTGCAGATGAGTGACAATATCTGATTTTTGTTTTAAATGGATCTCACTCCTATGTTGTTAAGAAACTATAGGAAGTCATGACAGAAACAGGGAATGTAATTAAAAAGCCATTAGCACTAATGGGTCGAGATTTGGTGGCTTCGATACATAGAAGTAATGAAAGTAGCCCAAAGCATACAAATTTAGGATATATTTTGCAGAAAGACTGACACAATTTGTTAACGGATAAAACTCAAGATGCTAAAAATTACAGAGCTTATGCCAGGCGTGGTGGTGCATACCTATAATTCTAGCACTTGGCAGGCTGAGGCGGGAGGATTGATGTGAGTTCAAGACCAGCCTGGGCTGCAAAAATGAGCTCAAGGCCAGCCTGAACTGCGTAGTGAGACCCTGTCTCAAAAAGAAAAAAAAAAAAACAGAGCTCACAGTGACTCCAAGAGTTGGTGCCTAAGCAAGTGTATAAGTGGTCATGCTATTTGCTGTTCAGTCATGGATAGAATGGGGGTCCAACAGAGAAAAGGAGTTACAGAATTGAACATGAGTTAGGAGAGATACTTTTATCCAACACACATAGAAAGTAAAAGCAGGAAAGCAAGCAAGAGGATAAATGAAAGATGAAGGCAGAAGTCTCAAATGATATTCTCAGTGAAGCGACTGTGTTTGACAGAAAGGAGAACTTTTTTAAAAGTGCAATTATTTGACTTAATAATGAAATAGTTCTGTTGTCACAGACCAAGAGAGATTCTCATAATTGTCAGGCTTCCCTCTGAAGTGTCATTATGCTATCATTATATTACAGTCCCTGCAGGATTGCCTTAATAGTATATTAATATGTCAATAGCTTGAAGACCTCAGATAAGTTGGTTGTGTTTTCATAGCTCACTGTAAAACCTGAAAGAGAAAAAGCAGTAATGTAAGTGACTTTTTCATTTGGAAGGTGACGGTCACCCACTGGGTGGACCAACAGTGAGGTTGCTATTCTATATCACTGTTGTCTCCTTCAAATCAACTCATTTCTCAGAAGCTTTGAATTTCCCTAAAGAAATGAATCTTGGGCACAAGTTGCTTCGGTGAATGTCTATGAGACAGCGTATCTTCTTCATTCAGTGTCACAAACCTACCTGTCTATTCTGTATGGTAAAAGTCAGCTTTGATAATTTAGAAGCTTATTCAAAACTTTCTAGGTCATAGCCATTATCTTCCTGTACCTTTTAATATTTTTATTCTCTATTTTCAAACTAATGGGAAAATGGAGAAGATGTCCCTTCTAATGTAATACATAGTTCTCGCTGTTGGATTTTGATCAAATAGTAACATATGAATACAGACATTGATTTTATTAGTTTCTGATGCCACATTTTATAGTTCTAAAATAAAATAACTATGGCAGAAGATATAGTCCCCAAACCCCCAACAACCCCACTCCAGCCAGTATACTTCAGAGTTTAAGTGGCCTCGGCAAGACTTCTGGTTACAGTTCCTGTTACTTTCATTTCTTAGAAACAACTGTTCACTGTGATGGTCACATGATGCATACTGCAAGAACCAATGCCAACTGACAAGCCATTCTGCCTCTGTTGTCCCTGCTTGCATATCCCACCAGCTTGCTCATTGTCACCTGAGAGCAAGATCTGATGTTTGGGAATGACCCTGATCAGTGCCCATTAACATAAAATAAATCTGCTTTCAAATCCTAGGTGCTGTTTTGGTGCTTCTGTTTGCCACAGCATCACCAGTATTGGCCTTAAAAGAAAATATGGCAAAACCATGGTCTTGGTTACTTTTTATTTGTTGCTGGGACAAAATAGCCAACACACAAAGTTAAGGAAGGAAAAGTTTTCTTAGCTCACAGCTAGTGGAGGTTTCAGTCCATACTTGACTGGCTCCAAGGCAGAGTAGCATAAGTAAGAAGGCAGCAGTTCATAGTGGTGAAACAAAGTGAAGAGCAGAGAAAGAAGCAGCATCTGTGGTGCCTATCAAGCCTCTTTCCCTTCCTTCCACACTGACTGAGAAGACCAGAGCTCCTCCAGGGAAGTGGCAGCATCTGCAAAGATGAAGCTCCTCCAAAGAAGTATCGCGAAGAATCGTTTCCCAACCCCTTTATACACCGTGGAAGTGCTGAGTCACTCTAGGGAAGGCCTGCCCACCCTAGGTGGGGCATCTCATGCCCTAGGGTTTGGACTCACTGATCCTATCCAGCCAAGTTGACACAATGTATCAACCACTACCACCACCTTTTCATATTAAATCCTTATAAAATCCCAAGGGTTCTCAAATATTTGCTTTCCAATAGTACCACCTCCATTTTTATAGAAGTAAATTTATTAGATATGAGACTTGATTTTTAATCAGCATCCTATTGGCAACCACAATAGATGTAGGTATCAAGAATCTTACATTTACAGATATACAACAACTACCATGGAAGGAGGAAGTGAATCCAGAATTTAGAGAACTGGAAGGGCTAATACTACACCTAACTGTATGATGTTCATTAGTGTGTGAGGTTGACTCTGAATACCTTCAGACACATGCCAACACAACTGGGAAACATCCCCAGAACTAGCTGATAAATCATTTCATTACTTTACAATCAAGATAAATTTCTGAAGAATTGCAGACTTAGGCAGCTCTTATACTATGTAAAGTAAATTCACTCAACAAACATTTTTCTTAGTCTCATCCTTTGCCTATTGATCTGAAATCATTCCCTTTGTCAGCAAACTGAGTTTGAATCCTCAAGTGCATTAAACCTAAGTATCTTTACTGGAATATTTCACATTCATCCCAAATTAAAAAAAAAAAATCTGCTGTATGGGTTGTATTAGGAAGCACTAAGCAGCTCCATCCTGCAGCACAGACAGCTCCTAAAGTCACTGCATCTTCCTCTTTTCTCAAACTGCTCTTTGGACTGTCTGTAGTGGCCACACTTCCACACAGGCGTTCTTTTACAAGAAACCTATCAGTCTGTGCTGATAGGATTTTATTGTCTAAACTCTTCATATTGAGTGATAATATTACAAGTGAATAATCAATATTATCTACAGCACAGTGGGAGTTCAGTTAATGTTGACCAGTTTAACAAATTAAATCTGATAACAATTAATGAATAATTAGCTCTAATAAATTAACTAACAAACTAATTCTAGTGAGGCACAGCATTTCTTCCACTGAAAAAATTCAAGTTTAGTTAGTAGTGCAATGCAAAGAGATGATAGATTTTTCTGAGCAATGCTAAAGAGGCAGGGGCAAAAGTTCCACTAGCCATAAACTGATATCTTCTGGGAAGCCTCACAAATCCTCACGACTGAAGCAGTCATGAATGGAAGCTGCAATTTGAGAATGCACTTATTATTGATACTTTGGAAAACCTCCTTTATTAGTCCCATATATAGTATAATGACACAGAAATAAAGAATTCGCCTTCCTCTTAAAGCTGTGAGGGTTCACCAGATATCTCAGCAGACCACAGTCCCTGCTTAGGCAGATGCAGGAGCCAGGGTTTGATCCCCAACATTGTTTGCCCACTCCATCCCGAGACACCGAGAGGACAATTGTGACTGGGTGCAGTGATGTATGCCTGTAATCACAGCACTTGGGAGGCTGAAAACAGGAGGATCACTACAAGTGTGATCTATGCAGTGAGACCCTGTAGACCCTGTATAAAATGTAAAAACAAAAACAAAAACAGCAAAGTACTTTACAATGATTATTATTATCATTATTATTGCTATTGGGTCATCATATATGTGAAAAATGTATTTCCATTTATAGTATTCATAGAACTCCAATTTATAAATATTTGAAATCTTCAGATGAAAGACTCACTTCTAAATAAATGAAATTAAGCATAGTATTTATTTTTGGTTTTCTGGTTCCTTATATCTAAAGCACTCCTTTGCTTTGTATTTACAATGACACTGTACTTTAAAAAAAAAAATCTGTCTTCAACATAAAAGCCAGATCAGGGGAATGCAAAAGACTCATTTAAGAGAAAACAGCTAACAGAGTTATATTTTCTTTTCCCATTTTTAAAATAAGATGATGAAAAGTTAGAACAAAGTATATAAAAATGAAAAGGGATTCTAGAAGTGAGCAGGATGGCAAAGAAAGAGTGAGGTAATTTTCAGCTATGTTATGAGTGAGTAATTAGAAAAAAAAGAAGCAAAGAAAAAAATAGCCTTCAGACAGGTGTGGGCTCTGACAGGATTCTTAGAGAGTCGATCTACTGCTGCCCCCAGGGAATCCACTAACACTTTTGAATGTTCCTGCTGAGGGTCCTGCCTTGCAGTGCCTTGACACAGCACCGGAATGAATTTGTTTCTAATGAATCAAATTTGGTGAATAAGGTCACAGGAGATATTAATACTATTTATATATTAAGACATTCATATTATCTTGATACGAGGATATTAAGATACTAAGAATAAGGTCACAGCAGATGGTAAGAGATCTCTGCATAGAAATTTTGAGAGAGAAAAGAGGTGATGAAGTGATACATTAAAATTCTATAGATAGAAAATAAAGCAATCTCATCAAATCCAATAGGCTTGGAGCATGAGGACTTTACCTCACCTTAGCCAAACTCTACACAGACTTCTTCCTAATTCTAGGCCCTGGATCTGCCTTTGTTAGGACATTTACTTTAGAAAACTTATAAATTTTTTCCTCTTTGCTTTTGAATGTAAATTTTTAAAGTTTTCAAACCACTTTTATAAGTCAAGAATGTCTCTCTTAATAGCACAGGGAGCCATTCCTTCGAAATATAATCACCAAGAGACATAGAACCTCCCTCTCCAAATCCTCCGAGGAGGATCCCAACTTCTAAAAGTACTTGGCTCCAACTTGTAAAAGTCGGTCTCCTATCATGAAGGCAGGGAAAGCTAATTATTATCTTCCTGGTGCAACCAGCTGGCGAGCCTGAGTGATCTAAGAACCGCCCATTCCCACCAGGGCCATTGCTCTTGAACACTCATCAGCCCTTTGTTTCAGCATAAGAACATGTTCAGATTTGAGGCGTGCTCTCCTCTATTATTGGAGATGGAACCAGAATCAAATTATCTTTAATTCTGTGCACTTGAAGTGCAATTGCACTCTGTCCGATGCAATCATTATTTTTAAAAAAATATGTATTTTGTACAGGATCTCAATATGCCGCTCAGACTTGTAGTGATCCTGCTGTTTTCAGCCACCCCAGCATTGGGATTACAACTGTGCACCACTACACCTGGATTCAGCCACTGGGCACAAAGCCAGCATGGCATGCAGTCCCAGGGATTGAATCCCAGTTCCTACACTTGCCTACGCAAGCGCTTGATTGGCTGAGCTATCTCGCCGGTCCTAGTGCAATTACTTTTTAACACTGCTGCTTTTATACCAAGAAAGAAAATGGAGTTTGAGCCTGGAGTCCTTCTGTGTCTACCTCCAATCCTTGTTTGACAGATGCATTTGTAGATTATGTCACTTCTGAGGAAGGAACTTCAGGACCTTTTCAATTGGGTGAGCACCAAGTTCTATCCATTCCCAATTGAAGACATTTTTTTCTTCATCTCTTTCCTTTTCCTCATCCCCCTCTTCCTTTATTCTTCCCCTCCCTCTGCCTATACATTTCATTCCTCAGTGCACACTGTGTCCTCCTTCTGATAGACCCTTAGGTCCTTAGTCTTTTCAGGGAATTTAGACTTTCTGAGGAAATAGAATGAGATGTGTTTCACTCTCATATGAACAACAAACTCCTCCTCCTATCCCAAAACAGCCATTAGGATAAAGAGCACCAAAGGGCCAGGTTGTCTTCTTCAAGGTGGGAGAACTAGAGACAAATAAAAGCAAGAATACAAACTAAAGTTTTAAAATGATGTCTCAGCAAAATATCCTCCTAAAATAATGTGGTCAGATGATGTGACCCAAGGATGACATGAGATTCTGGTCTGCACCACATTTCCTCTAACTGAATCCTTGCTCACAAGAAAAGCAGCTGGCAGCCTATAGACCAACTGAAGGGCATCACTGGGGAGCTCTCAGCATCACAATCTTAGATCTCATCTGGATCGACAGAGACCATCTGCACAGGCATCAGGATCCCAGGTCGCCCAACACACACCAGAGCCTGAGAACCCGACACAGAGAGCACCTCAGGAATCAGAGTGCTAACAGTGGTCACCAATGCCCAGTACCCACTGCAACTGAACATCTAGCATCCCCAGCATTGAAGTTTATTTGTACAAATGAAGAAACAATGGCAAGACAGCTAAGTTCTTCAGACCCAAAGTTAATAAACTGAATCAGAATATTAGGTATCCATGAAATAAAACAAGGTGAATTCTTAACTCTGTTGCCTACTGAGGTAGATTATCCTGATCCATTTACCTAATTTTCTGAGCCTGTTTGCTCATGTAAAAAGCAGGAGCCTTCTGTACATTCTGTAATTGTTACAGAAATAAATTGAGATCATGCATTTAAAAATTATGTGCACAAAAAGTGCATATAATGTATATATGTATATATAAAATATATATATGCTTTACATTTAAGATACTGCACATCATATCTAAAAAAGTAAGCATGCTATTCTTGAGTAAGCATAGAATTGCCATAATATTTGATAAGAAATTTGAAATGTACATGGAAGTGTGTCCGGTACAGGTTTGTGGATCAGTAATGAGGAAAGTTAGTTTCAGTCCTCTGAATGTGGAAATGCACAGCTAAAGGAATGGCTAGATCAAAGGCCTCAAAATGAAAATGAACTAAGTAGGGGAGAAAATGTGGCAACTCTTGCTGCTAATAAACAGCCTGCTGAAATTCAATATCTGTATTTATCAGACCCTCAAGTATGTAAGTTTAGGATGAAAGATCATAGCCTCGTGATTTCTACTTTATGCTTTCGTGCTTTGCTTCAGTTTTCCTAACTTAAAGTTTACTCCATAGTACAGGAGATCAGAGAAATTAAAAGAGGGAGCCCAGTGAGAAGTTGTGAAGTTAAGATCATGTTTCTAGAATTCATCCACTATGCCAGGCCTGCTAAGGTATGAGGCAAATGGAGAAGTTCCCTGCAGTGTTTTCAAAGAAACTGGACATCAAACCAATCTAAAATCAAGCAGTGTGAGTTGCAAGAGACATCATGCTGTGGTGATGTCCCTCCCTTCCCTTAATCCAGGCAAACACGTATTATACAAGACCACTGTACATGTGCACATGCACACACACACACACACACACACATGCATGCACACACAGCATTATAGCTCTCCCCAGATATCTGTGCCCTATGTTCATCTTTTCTTATCACTGGGATACAATTTCTGAAATTATGTTGCATGTACTACATTTGAAAACGGAAAAATGTGATTTACTGTCATTTGAAATGTATTTTTCCCTTGAAATTTATCATGAGGCACTTGTAGCATGGGGCATCCTACAGAGTAGACTGTGAAAATTGCTAAAGTTCCTAATCCTATCTGAAACTTCTATTTCCTAATTATCACCTACTTACTCTCCTTAGAATGAACCTATTAGTGTATCTTACAGTATTAACAGATCTCTTATTAGCAATTATGTTTTAGAATTGCTTTTCATATAAAAGCCTTGCATTAATAGTGTCATCCCATTGATCTTACCTCAGTGACATCCTTACAGTCATTCCAAGTGGCTAATAACTTGCTAATATAACTTTACAGGTACATTTTATACCTTTCTCTCCACTCATTCTAGACATAGCAGCTCATTAAACACTGTGAAAGAACACAGGCTGCAACCCTTTCCTTTAACAAGCCAGCAGTGTGAAATCAAAGCCCAAGCCCTCTTTCTTGTAATGATCTTGATGTATCATGTTCATAATACCAGGAAGTAGGGTGGGGGAGGAAATGCCTCCTAGAACCAATTCTACAACGAATAATTAAAGTTCGAATGGTACTTCTAAACTTTTATTTTCAATGTTGTTTCTCGCTTCCCCTTCCTGTGTCATTTCAGGATCTTGTCAGTGTAGCTAGCTGGCTGAATGAGAAGCATGCCCAGGTCAACTACTGAACAATGGAACTCTGTCGAGGCTTACTTCCACACTAATGTAACTTGTTCTAGCCCACATATATATTCCTAACAACACATAAAAGAACAGGTTGCTGTCAGCTATCAAAAATCACATTAAGGTGATCCACAAGGGGTCATGGAGACTGACCCCATGAACCCACTGAATGATAAGACACTTTTATTCTTTGCAGTAGTCTTGTGGTCACATTTGATTATTTAGGGGTCTTGTTGAAACTAGTCTTTGCATCAGCCCTACTTAATAAGCTGTTTATAATCATGAAAAAAAATGCTTGAAACTGTTTACATATTCAATAATAAAACAGAAGCTGGTTAACAGTATAAGTGTAGGAATTTAACAGTCTCCTAGTGAATGCACTGCATATTTATATAACGCAGATATTACATATCTTCCAGGAAAAAATATCAGAGCATAGAAGTTAACTTCAATTCCATTACTCCAGTGAGATTAACACAAGATGACAAAATTGTTCAATAATTGTATATTCTGGTTATAACCATTATGCATGCTTTCAAATAAAGTCAGTCAGCTCTTACAATAGTGGTTTTTACAGAAGTCTGTTTTAATGTCAGTCTGCTTCCAGTCTTCACTCAGAGAAAACGCCCACTGACTTACAGATATTTTCATACCTTCCTCCCCATGAACATAAAATTGTTCACAGGCTATATGCAAGAAGCTAACAAGTCCAAGATAACAGCTCAGCTGAACTGTGGACTCAATTCCTACTCCACTTTGAAGTAGAACATGCAGTGCTAGCAAAATAATGAAACACAATACATCAATCTGTCTGCCTGAAGAACTTAACTTATTCAGAATAAATTAACTTAAGCCACCAATCTGGAGAGTTGAAATGCAAATGAACCAACATGGCTGTCCTACTGACTCCATCTAGTTTTCATACAGCCAGAGTCCAATGATGGGACACACAGAGAGTCATTCTCATTACAGTGCTCCTATAATGCTGCCTGCACAAGACTGCTAATCTTCGTTCATTTCTTTGGGTAAATTTTTCCACCTAGTGATTCTGAGAGGTATGTAAGTAGAGA
>PVKN010028996.1:0-13105 GCA_004027915.1 Capromys pilorides
CCAAATGGGCTCTAAATTTGTAGACTGAAATCACATTCGAAGATCATATACATTTTGATCTTTAGGTTTTAGCACATTTTCCTAAAAGCATAACTTATTTTAACTCATTGCATAAGTCTTATGTGTTGGCAAATTGACTTAGAGAGCAAAAGGAACAGTTAAAGATAAATGTTAATGTACAGTTGTGTCTTCATTTTTCTCCTATCTCATGTGTTGAATTTGATGTGCTTTTAGGAGAACTGTGTTATTTATAATGCAGCATAGAACTTATTGAGTATTTCTACTTTGAAAATTGTATTATTCATGGTATATATGGGTATAAAAACTTTTTATGGAAAGTGAAATGATGCCTTTGTATATTTTTTCTACATTGCTTGATCAAATTTACCATTGCATTAAGCTGTACATTGCAAATAACCTCTTTTTCTGTCCTTAGGGTGCAAAGAGAGAGATCTTTGGGAATGTCCATCCAATAAACAATGTTTGAAGCACACAGTGATTTGTGATGGATTTCCAGACTGTCCTGATAATATGGATGAAAAAAACTGCTGTATGTTATTACATGAATTTGTCAAAACATTTTTTAAATTATATAAACCAACTATCTCACTTTGAATAGAAGGTATACATTTGTATCCAAAGCTTCTGATTTCTTCAGACCTTTGACTAACCCTCTACTGGTAAAGATATCTGCCAAGAAGATAATTAAATTCTAACATCATTCAGAGTATGATATAATAGCTTCTCAATACTATAACAAAAAACCAGAGATAACCAACTTAAAAAGAGAAAACAATTGTTTTGACTCACAGTTCTGAAGATATCAATCCATGATCAAGGGACCTGTTGCCTTTGAGCCTGTACTGAGGTAGCAGATCATGGTAGTGAACATAGTAGAAAGAGCTAGTTGACTTCATGACTGGACCCAGAAAGAGAAGAGGAAAGGTCTAGTGTCCAAATATTTCCCCCAAGTGAACAGAAGATCTCCCTCTAGGCACTATCTCCCAATGCACCTGCAGTTTAGGAACCTTTACTTTTTCTTTTTTAATTAATGGGCCTTTGTTAGATCAATCGATCTATGCATTTATATCTATGTATCTATGTATCTATCACCTATCATCTATCTGTCTATCTACCTACCTAGAGCTCGGGAGTTCATAAAAAGTTTATATTATAATCTCTGGGTGCTAAAACTATTACATTTTTGTGCTTTTCAAAATATTTTTTTCATCTAAGAAAATAGTCACCTTTGGAAACAGAAATTTGTGTCTCTTAAGAATATTTACTTACAAGTAACAGAAAGCCAAACCCTATCAATGAAAGATTTATCATTTTTATTGTCATGTATATCCCACATGTTTTACATTATCACATGACAAGCCAAGAAAGTATAGGGTGAATTCTTGGGGCTTTCTATTGGAATCCAATACTTTGGAATTCCTTTATTTCTACTTGACCTCAGGCTGGCTGGTCCCAAGCCAGGAGCACTTAGGCTGGCAGCTCCCCTGATCATATCCGGTAGGCAGGAGAGAGAAGTTTATCCCTCTGACTGGAACATTGCCTAGGAATTCACTCAGGTCAGCTTTGAGCAGTCACAGTTAGAAGTCTGGAACCGTTGTGTAGGTTAGAAGGATGCAGTCCAGCAACAGCTGAGTTCCAGAAGGGAGCATCATGTGGGGAGAACTAATTAGAAGAAAATGCTGTTTCCTGCAGGCTGTGAGTCCCTGGCTAAGGATCATGGTTTTGTCAACAGAGCTTGGGAAGGAGCTGTCTTGCACAGCACAGCTCACAAAGCTGTAGTCCCAGGCTCTGCTTTCGGATGTTTACTTTTGGACTAATAATTGTACTTAGAGAAGTATAATTGGAATTGGGAAGAAGTCATGCCCAACTTAAACTAATCAGCCTTCCTCTGGAGCTGGAGGTGTGGTGTGCTGAATGAAATCAGATTTCATTTAAAAAAGAAAGGAAATGGATGCTATGTATGCAAAGAGATTTACTATAATTTTTAAAAATCCAGGAGAGAATTGTGTCTGACTCATAAAACAACTTAATAGTATAGAATTAAAAGAACATCCATATCTGTTTGTTTGAACAGAGCTTATTTTTCTCCTATTGCTGCTCAAATCTTTTCCTTCTTCTTGCTTTGCTCATGCAGATTTTAACCCCTCGTGTTTCTGCCACTCTGGACACCCTTTTCTTTTTCAATCCAATTCTGAAAAGTAGAGAATGTAAGCACTTGAGGACAGTAATTCTGCTTAAATATCTGGACAAATTGACATCCATTAAATGATTTATTACATAAGACTGTACAAGTTCTCTGGCTGTCCACTAATACCGACCTGAAGGACTCAGGGGCCACATGCTTTGCGCCACACACTGCTGGCAAGTGAGAGTGTGCATGTTAGTGACCGTTACGTGTACTTCCCAAAGCTTCAGTCTTCTTACCTGTTGCTCCTCCATCTTCAGCATTTTGCCAAGATGATGAACTGGAATGTGCCAACCACGAGTGTGTGTCACGTGAGCTGTGGTGCAATGGAGAAGCTGATTGCTCAGACAGCTCAGATGAGTGGGACTGTGGTAAGCTGCTGGCTGCCGTGCCTGTTGGCCACGAAAGCCAAATGAATCTTAAGCATTTCATGGATTTTCCTCACCAAAGTCATCTATTTTGCTTTACTGCTACAAAGCTGACAGAGGTACTCGGATGTTATGTGTAAGCCACAGAAAACCCCTGCCCTATGTTGTTTCTCTATTTGAAACATCCATACCATATGTCAAACATTTGAGATTCAGGTTTGTGCAATCGCATCATTTCTTTCTTTCTTTCTTTTTTTTTTTTTTTGTCATTTTGAGACAGGCTCTCGCTATGCAGTTCAAGCTGGCCTTGAGCTCATTTTTGTAGCCCAGGCTGGTCTCGAACTCACACTGATCCTCCTGCCTCAGCCTCCCAAGTTCTGGGATTACAGGAGTGCGCCACCATTCCCAGAAATCACATCATTTCTTAAACATATTTTCAAAGCATTTTTATCACTCAATTTCAATAATGATAAATGTTGTGTGATTCTTTGATCACTGATTGACACCTCTTGGAGTAGAATTTTAAGTAGCTACACTATCTGCTTTATGCTTTTGCTCTGAGTGAAAAAGTAATTTCAATTTAGCTAGTCCTTACTGGGACAGGATTTACAGGCATCTCTCACAGTGTTGCCAGCAAGCAGTTTGCAATCGAATTATCTAATTAACTCCTGACCCCATTTTCACTGCTTGCTTCCTCCACTCAGTTCTTTCTTTGGTCCTTGCAATTATTTGGACAAACCCTAACTTCCATGGCTGTGTTCACCTGCACAGGGTTTAGTGAGTGATCAGGGGCAAACAAAGTCAGAGGCTGCTTTTTGGTAAAATGTGAATGAGGACTTCTACTGCATTCACCCACAGATAGCATTGCTTCACACACTTGCAACTCCATACGCTTTCTCCAAAAGAGTGCTACAATGAGTTATACCTAGCTCCTTTATAACTTATGGAAATCGTTGGGTAAAGATAAGACAGTGGACCCTGCCTCTGATAGTATTCTGACTTAAGGAAAATCAAGAGCTGACTATTTCACTAACGTCTACAGTTCAGAGAACTGGCAGGGAACATGTCTAGCTCACTTTTTCTTAGTGTGCTGTCACACTGAGAGCAGTGGCCTGCCTCGGGTAGGCATTCACTGAGAGGTTCTTCATCCAAGTAGATAAGAATGAGTATATGAAATCCAACCAGGACTGTATAAAGTTGTTATTTGTTTTCATAACAAAAGATGTCTTAATTAGGGTTTCCTGCCCTTTTCCCCCTCAGTGACCCTCTCTAAAACTGTGAACTCCTCTGCACTCCTGAGTGTCCACCGGTCTGCGACAGAGCACTACGTGTGTGTGGACGGCTGGCACAAGACCCTGAGCCAACTGGCCTGCAGGCAGATGGGTTTAGGGTAAGGTCAGTAGCTTATAGCACTGAAAAGTTTCTCAGTGGGCCTCACGAACCTTGGCACGGGTACATTTGCTATTAGCCTGTACTGAGCCAGTACTCTTGAATGGACAGAACTCCATTGCCTGAAAAAGCAATTAGGCAAAAGGGCTTCACTGAATTATAGGATCCTGCTGGGAAGAATGTGGGCTGAAAACCTACTTTTATGAAGTCTCTAAAAGTAAATGAAAGGGGCCGGGGAAATAGCTCAATAGAATAAGCACTTGCTTGGCGTGTACAAGGGCCTGAGTTTAATCCCTGGTCCTGCAAACAAACAAACAAACAAACAAACAAACAAATAAATAAATAGTAAATGAAATAATTGTTTTTTAAGCACTTCTGAAATGAAATAGTTTCAATGTTTAGAAAAGCATTGAGATACTCTCCTGTATGGAAACTGGATGGAACGAATTTTCATCTTGCAATTTCCCCCGTGGGGTTATTGAAAATTATTTTTTAAGCAACACAAACTTTTTAATAATTCAAGAAAGAAAATTTGAGTGTACTGGTATTCCTATTCACCATAAGTAATACAGAAAATGTAAACCAAGAAATAATTAACCATTTTTTGCCTTTTAAGAGCATGAAAAGGTGCAATTTGGATTTGTTTCAAATTCACAGAAATAGGTATTTTGAAATTTAGAGAGCTTCTCTTTTGTGAGGTATTCCTTTGCTAGTTCCGTGGCAGATAGAAAACAAGAATTTGCAAGGGTCTCAGAATAGATATGAGTGTGCATATATGCCTATATAAAATATTTAATATACTAATGAATACATATTTCATTTACAAGTGATATATATGAGATTTAAATAAATGTAGAAATAAAGATTAAATAGTTAGAATAAAAAACCCCTAGAAGATGACATTTTCTAGTATCCTGAGCAAACATGGAACAATTTTATGGTAATGACTCATGTGACCCTGGGATAGCATTGTGGCATATTTATGTTATCCCAGGTTGAACAATGATATAGCGTACAACATTTGGAGCCTGTTTCTTAGATTCAAAGGCCCATGTTTTTGGAAAATTGAGTAATTAGTGCTGATCCATGATAAAAGAACTTTAATCTTTGCCAGTGTGGAAAAATTGTATTTGTCAAGATCCATTTAATCATGCTTCATTTGCATCACTTACTGATTCTGTCTAAATGAAATGGATATGCCTGCGATCAAAAGTAAATTAGCATGCTTATTTTGATCTTTCCTCTCATCAAGAACCAAAGTTATTTCTTCATATGAAATTTGATTATACATAATAAAACATAAAGTTAGAAAAATTTCCACATTTCTTGTCTTCTGAAAATGGTTCAGGCTTAAGTAGCAGAGCACAAGGAATTCTGATTAAAAGTATGTAAGAAAAACAATCCTCTCCCTTTTTTGTCTTGAAGTATCAGTTCTTTCTTTCTTTCTTTCTTTCTTTCTTTCTTTCTTTCCTTCCTTCCTTCCTTCCTTCCTTCCTTCTGAAAGCAAATGTAAAGAATGGCATTGCAATATAGTATCCACAATTAAATGAGTTCCATTGGGTCACTCATCTACTCAAAGGGAGAAATTTGGAGGCAGTTCACCAAGAATTCAGGTCTAGGGTCAGCAAGACAGCTCAGCAGACTAAGCAACTGCTTTGGCAAGTGCAGGGAGGGACCAGGCTTTGATTCCCAGTCCCACATGCTAAGCTGGTCCCACCCCTGGGGCTCAATGAGATGGCAATCAAGTAGTCCAGGTGTGATGGGTCACACCTGTAATCCCAGTGCTGGGGAGACTGAAAACAGGAGGATCACTACAAGTCTGAGCTGAATGGTGAGAACCTGTACGAAATACATTAAAAAAGAAAAGAAAAACTAAAAGAATTCAGGTCTACACCAAGTGACATATTTTCCTGGAATTCCACCGAAATTCTTTCATGGTAAAGGCAATTAGTTTAAAAGATCTGCATTTAGGATATTCAGACCCCAATTATGCCTCCATGTCTCCTAGCACAAATGTTAGTTCTCCATCGTTTGTCTCAATGAAAAAATTACTGTCTTCATTGAACTTGAACACTTTTTACTGTCATCTGTAGATGAAATGTTTCAAGAGTTCACCTCAGGCTAGAAATACAGGTTAGAAAAGGTATAAATAGGTCCCCTCAATTCTCTTGACAGCATACTTACTCTGTTACATACATTTTCAAAACATATGCACACTGATTTACCTGACAGTACTGAGCAGAATTTCAACTGCTCTCTAATATTTGCCAAATGCTCAGTTGAAACATCTGGTGTTTCAGAGCATAGTCAAAGGAGATGAGATTCTGTGTCTCTTGGCTCCATAAATTCTGTATCTACCCAAAATGAGCAAACAGTGTGTCTGGGCGCTCCTTTTTGGCAAACATCCTTTATGGACTTAGTTATGACTTAATTTTGTCTCCCCATGTTTTAGAGTTTGTCAGGGCAAGCATCTTCCTTTGAACAATGTTTCTATATCTTAGGTAAAGTTGTAGTCAAAGTGGCATCTATTATATCACCTAACTGATATTTCCTGGTATAAGAATTGACATTAGAGTTTCCTTCTAGTTTATTCTCAGAAAGAAATTTCTCACTCCATGTTTCTTTAGTCACATGAGAACTTTGTACTCCTAGGACAGTTTCCTTACTGATGCCCTTCCATTAAACTTGCAGTTCTATGTCATTCCCTGTAACAGTGAATCTTTTCTAGGTCCTTTACATATAAGCCACAGAGAAGCAGCCAAAAATTCATTATAACTTTTGAAAAAATTGAAGAATAAGTCACATGCTATCAAATTCACTCTTTGAAAGTATGCAAGCCAGGTGCTTTTACTGGAGTCACAAAAGCATGTGATCAACAACAGTGTTTAATTCTCAACTATTTTTGTTAATGCTCAAAGAAACGCCATGATCACTTTCTTCCTCTGTCTCCCAACAAGCACAGATCTACTGTTTATCTTTAGACTTTTCTGCTATGCATTTTTCATGTAAATAGTCACATCATCTGAGACCTTCTTTCACTGACTATGTTTTCAGAGTTTGTTCATCTTGTAGGACATGCTAGTCCTTCATCCCTGTTTGTGGTTGGATAATTTTCCATATTTTGATTGTCTGCTTACCAACTGATGGGCAACCATTTTCCAATTTCTGGTTATTATTTATAACATTGATATAAACAGTTAAACATACACTTTTGTATAAGAATACGTTTTCCATTTTTTGGAGAGTGTATAAGTAGGACTAGTACTTTTGGGGTAAGAATAGCTCTCTGTTTAATTTTTAATGAACTTTCCAAAGAGGCAGTGCACTGTATATTACATGTAACAATGCATGACAGCTGGCATTTCTCCATATCCTTGTCAGTACTCATGGTCCATTTTTTTATATTATGGCAAACTTAGTGGATATGAAGTGTTGTTTTCATTGTGAGGGAGCTAGCAAATACTAGTACTCTTGTCAGCAGATATTATCTGTTTTTGTGATAGCCCACTTAGTGGATAAAATGCTGTTTCCATTGTGATGCTGATTTCTGTTTCTCTGGTAGCTAATTATGTTTAGCATCCTTTCCTGTGTGTATGTCTGTTGAAGCCTTTTTGTCATTATCATCTTTGACTAGTTTGTATTTTTAGTGTTCAATATATGGGCAGTTACAAAGCCCTATTATTTTCTTTCTAAATGCTTATTTTGTTCACTCTCTCCCACGTATTTATTTATTTTATTAAACTGTATTTATTTATTAATGTTATGGCCATCTCAGCCTGCCCTGGAGGTGGGGCTGGCGCAGTATGTGGTGCCAGGTATTGAACCATGGTCCCTGCAGTTGCCTGAGCTTGCCTAAGCAGGTGCTTTAGACCACTGAGCTATCTCACTGGCTCTCTCCCATATATTTATTATATGTATACTCATCACCATTTCTAATGCTGGAACAAAATACTCAACACATGCAATTCAAAAAGAGAGAGATTTAATTTGGATGGTACTTTCAGAGGTTCAAGTCCATGGTGGGCTGGCTCCAGGGCAGGAGCGTCATGGCAGAAAGCTGAGGTAGAACCAAAATATTCACTCCATGGCAGCTGAGAAGCAGAGTGCAGGCAAGGACCATCAGAGGGAAATGTGCCCTCTGAACACATTTGCAGTAACACACTTCTTCCCATTAGGCAGCATGTTTTAGTAGCACTTTCTGCTATGAACATCAGTGGATTAACCAATTATAAGTGTTGTGATACCATGACCCAATTGCCTCTCCTGGAGTCTACTAACTCAGTTAAATTGACACATAAGATTAACTGATACAACATTTTTACATAGTGCCTATTTACTAGGTACTGTCCTAGATGCTTGGAATACATCAGTGAACAAAAAACAGTGTTATTTGCCTTAAACAGCTTATATTCTACTTCATGCATTGAGGAATCATAATGAACAAGTGAATGCTATAGGAATTTAGGAAGGAGAAAGAGGTATTAAAAAGTGAAAAATAAGTAAAGAACAGTGAGGGGTTCCAGAGTTCAGAGTAGAGGCAGATGGTACTTTAAAAAGGGATGATCAGGTAAATGTCATTGAACAGGTGACAATGTAGCAAGGATCTGAAGTAGGTGACAGATTTTCCAAGTAATTATGGGAAAAAAAACAAAACAAAACAAAACAAAACATTTGATTGAGAGGGAGCAGTTATATGACCAGTACTGAAGCAAGAATATGCTGGAAACAAGGAAGCCAATGAGATTGGAGTAGCTTGATTGGCAGGGGAGTAGGGCCTGGGGTTGGAGAGAGAAAAGGGTGGGGGTTGCAGATGACAGAAGGCCTTGTTAGCCGTCTTAAGAAGTTTGCCTTTTACTTTAAATGAAATAGGAACCTGTTGAGACATTTTGAGCATATGAGTGCTGATTTCTGACAGAAAGGGGGCAGTCTGGGTGTCGCATCGGGAAGTTAGTTAGGAATTACTGAACACTGAATTACTCCACACAAGAGACTGATGGCTCAAATCGTTATGTTAGCAGAGAACATGGTGATAAATTGCTTTATTCTGAATATATTTTAAAACTAGAGCCAATAGGAATTTCTGGTATTTGGGATTGAGTAGGGGTTAAGTCAAGAAAAATTACAACAATGACTTTTAAAGTTTCCTGGCGTGAGTAATTAAAATGCGGGATTACCACCAGTTGAGATGGAGAAAGCTGCAGATAAAATAAGTTGGGAGAAAGATGAACTTTTTTTTTGACATGTTAAATCTAAGATCTCTTTTACACTCAAGAGGAG
This sequence comes from Capromys pilorides, assembly GCA_004027915.1. Taxonomy (NCBI): domain Eukaryota; kingdom Metazoa; phylum Chordata; class Mammalia; order Rodentia; family Capromyidae; genus Capromys; species Capromys pilorides. The sequence goes on from PVKN010028996.1 coordinate 9,241, forward strand.
ATACTCATCAGACTCAAGTCTAGGTTGTATAGAGGTCACCTGCCCCCTATCCTCCCTTTCAGAGTCATCTGCAGTCAGAATGCAAATTATATATTTGTGTGACTGGTGATTCAACCAATAAAGTGAGTGTAGCGAAAGAAGATAAGAAAACAAAGAGAGGCAAAATTCTAAGATAGTGAGAAAGATGAAATGAAAGCTGAGTATGGGTTTTTCTTCCACGGAAACAAAGAAATTCACACATCATCTGAGGGTGGCTGATGGAGCAGAGTTAGGGCTGTTTGAAGCTTCCCTTGCTGTGCAGGCACTCACTGTTCCATGTGTTAATTCTTAATAAAGCTCTACCTGCTATTACACGTAGTAAATTATTTTTCCAAAGCTTTTATTTAATTTTATATCTTTAAGTTTGGACTGTTCTTATAAACTGGTGGGCTGGTCTTGAGCTATTTCATCTTCTTCCAACTTTGCGTTCCTGCACATTCCCCTTTGGTTTCTGTGTAGGTTTTATCTGGGGCCCTTGGGTATGCTGCCTCTTTTTTCTGCCTCTGTGTTCATCTAGGCACCAGTTTCTTTACTCCCCATCCATATCTTTTGGGACCTCACTCATGCCCCATCTTTATGCTATTTCTGTCAATTTTTATCATTTAGGTTTTTTTTCCAGAATAAGTTATACAAATAATGGCTGCTGCTTTTTATTAGGTGCTAGCATGTTGCATAGACTTGATGTATACTGTCCTAATTTATCCAAATTAAAGTCCCAGAAGGTAGCAAGAGGAAACTGAGGCATAGAGATGGCAAGGAATTTTGCTAGGTCACAGAGTTAGAAAATAGAAAGCCAGTCCAGAAATCTAAGCAAGAGCAGGGGGCCACTGGGTACCAGAAGGAGATTCCCTAAGGCACCTATTTATTCAATAAAGAATAAAAATCTCCTAAGGACCTGACTAGGGTGATCCAGCAGCTTCTTAAACATAAATGCGTTTTAGCATTTCTTTACTTTGAATATCTGTGGTCAGTCTTATTACCAGCTTATGATCTTATCATTGTAGAACTTTTAGGTATCTAGATAACAGTGTGGAGGTGGGAGGTGAGAGAAATTCATCATATAGAATGACAATTCAAATGTCTTACATTTTGGAAAGTTGCTTCTGGTAATAAGCATATTCTAAGCAGAAATTTTCTGAAACAAGCCCATGCTGTGCCGTTTTCTTTCATGGTGTGTGTCAGAGCTTTTCTGCTAGATATATGTCTTGTGCATTGAGAATAGTTTGTTATCTGTTTCCCAAAGGCTGGTGGCTAAATGGTTACCTTGTTGGGAAGAAAATTTTAGAGTCCAATGTGTTGTTGTATTATTTCTGAAGTATTCTGTTGTGGAGTAAAGGAAAATAATTTTCTCATAAAGTGCTACATCATAGAGGAAGAGGAAATGTTCTTTGATGGTCTTCTATGAGACTGTTGAGTGTTACACTTCAATAAACAAAAGCCTGGTGTTTTCACCAGTTGTCCTTAGAGCATTTCCATATGGTCTTTAATAGGAAACTCTGCCAAAATTTAGATATTTGTTAGCAAACTGTGTCAGTTAAAAGAATGAATAATTTATGAAATTAAGCAAAAACTTCTCAGTGGTGCAGAGAAAGTTAATATTATTAACCAGAATGAAATGAGATAGAGTTCTAAATTAATTAGGTGTTTTTCTCTCTTATATTCCATTTGATTACAAACAATTCATCCTTAAAAATAGAGTCCTGTCAAGATTTTTATAAAAAATAACTTCCACAGAGTCTCTGGAACTAAGTACGATCAAGACCCAGTTTTTAGTTTTTCCATCATCACTCTAGTGATATAAGGACTATGGTAATAAGGCTGAGAGACAGAAAAAAAAATCAATCTCCATGAAGTCGCTAGGAATATCACAGTCATAGAACATGGTTTTTTTTTTTTTTAACTTATGTGTTCTGTCATGATTTAACCAAAAGTGACATGGAAAACTTCTGTTAGAAGTCCCAGTATGATAGCATCCTTTAGGAATTGTATGGGAGACTCTTGATGTGACTTAACTTCTAATCTTGTGTTCTAATCTAATGTTGTCTTTGAGACCAACTATAATCTAGATTTTACCCCTATGACAAGACTGGCAGTCAGTAGTGATATTATCTTCATGTTAAAGCCTTGGTCTTTTCTTATTATCTTACATGTTTAACTAAAATTTCATCTTCATACTCTGACTACTAAGATGTTATTTCTTTCCTTCCTGACTGACTCAGGCATTCTCAACTTGTGTATCACATCTAGGCACAGTGGTACTGATTTCTTTGTAAATTTAAACTCATTCTCATTTGGAAGGATTTGCTGTCCTTGGATCTCTGACTTGGAATGCTGCTCTTCAGAACTTCCTCTTCTCTTCTGTGTCTCAACCTGGACACCAGTGACTTGGAAAGGTCTTCCCTGGCAGCCTTACTGAAGTAGCTTTCGCCCCCATCAAGCTCCTCTAGAAAATTTGCTTATTTTGTCTTTCTAAAATCTCTTAGTCAATATCTGATTTTCTAATTTTTCCTTCCCACTAAAAGAATCCCCTATCTGTCTGATAAGAGACCAATCTCTTTCATTCTACCTTTTAGATCATACTCACAAGTTTCATTGTCCATCTGGCTGTGTCACTTCTGCAAATTTTGTCACAGTAATATTCCTGTTGAGATCCAACCTACTTTATAGCAGTATCAGCGTGAAAATTCACCAGTCAACCCATTTAATAAACTCAAGTCTAATTTCATTCCAATCTTTTAACCTTGATATGTTTGCCCAAAACTAAAATACTAACATACAAATAAGAGACAATGTAGAATCTTTATTCTGAGCCACAATAATTTTTTAAATTAAAACCTTATGCCAAAGTCACTTAGGACCAGCTTGCAATTTTTTTTTTTTTTTTTTTAAATCACAGTCTTGCCTTCTTTGGGCACTGCCTTCCCTTACGTTTTGGACACTTGCTTCACTTTCTGTTTCATCCTTGGAATACAAGTGTGAGTGGTGATCTGTACATCTTTTTTGTCTCACTGTAGGGGACTGGTTGAGGGGTGGGTACCTAGTCCAAGTGGGAGCAAAATGCCTCACCTCCAGGCCATGGTGCTTGGTGTGGAAATACTTAAAATTTTTCAAAAAGATTTGTTTTCATTGGATCTAGGAGAGAAGACATTTTTTTCTTTTAGGTCACAAAGATGAATGGATGAGAGTTTAAAGCTGTAGCCAGTCAGTTCCCCAGCTGGTAGAAAAGTCCCTTGAAGATAGTCAAATCACTATTTCCTCCACCCCATCTTTGACCCTAGAAGGAAGCCACCAGTAGAAATGGAGAGTCCTGTGGATACTTCTTTCTCTGCCACCACCATTCCAAGAGCAGCACATCAGTCGTTATTAGACTTCTACTTTTTTATACTAAGAAATCATAGCCCTATTATAGGTATTATCATGTTGATTTTTGATGATATAGTAATAGTATTAAGCCACTTTTTTAAAATTCGAGTTTGAATCATTTATCTTATAATGGATCCAGAGAGTTATGTGTTGCTTTAAAATTTGGACCTAATGAAGGTGGGTATATTTTGAGAGAGCATTTTCCATGCTTTTATGTTCCTGAAGAAAAGGCAATTGGCAAAATAAAGCCGATGTTAGAAAAAAAAAAGTTTTTTTTCTAGTTTACTATCTCCTTGAACAATTAGGATAAAGAAATGACACAGTGAAAATGAAACTTGTGATCTCCAGCTTTATATGCTGAAGCAGAATAAGGTCAAGACAGAGGAGACACATTTTCTTTGAAACCTAATTCAAGTTGCTATCAGTACAATGCTGAGCCTCTGTTTCTTATCAGTAACAAAAA